>PVJA010023660.1:0-32770 GCA_004027025.1 Myocastor coypus | reverse complement strand
TCTGTAAGATCCATTCATTGGAGCTAGAGGGGTAGCTCAGTGGCATAAATGCCCACCTGGCAAATTCAAGGTCCTGGGTTCGATCACTAATTGAAAAAATAGAAAGCCATTCCCACAGATATATAGATGAATGTGTCAAAAGAAACTTAACTTGTTAAAAGTACACAGCAACATTTCTCCAAAGAACTCATGGTGTTGCCAGAGAATTCTGCATGTTAAATAAATTAAAGAAGGTAGTAAATGGGACATGTGGCTAGATGCACTAATATTTATTCAACCTTAGAATTGACTTTGGAAAGAGCAAATGCCCAGAGAATGGGGAACCCTTGAAATGACTAATCCAGTATATTGAGGAAGAAACTGTGTAACAGGATTTCTATGACTCTGACCTGAAAGGTAAACGAAAGTCCTAAGAGGTATCTGGTTTTCCTGGAACTCAAACACCCACATGGATAAACTTGCCGCAGTCACATTCACAGAGAGCAGTGGATTTTCAATGGAGACCCAAAGGATCAAATAAAAGAGAAAATGGAATTGAAATTTATTATATGAGATTTTTAAAAAGAATACATTCCCCCACTAGTAAAAATGTGTGGAGGACCACGTGAGCAGCTTTCTTAAAAGAAGAGCGACTGTCTCCAATTTGGCTGAGCCTGACCCTATTTCCTCATATTGAAATGTGCAGAGCTGGCTAGGAATTCTCGTTATCCTTTCAATTGGCCTTAACCATTGTGTATTGGTTTAGCTAAGGTGCTGCTGGTAATTTTTGAAGACAGTAGGTGTATTTCACTGATAATCCACACCTGTTACTCTCCAATATGAGTTGGGTCGAGACAGGACAAAGAGCCAGTGATCCATGCTGTCAGCTGGGATCGAGCCTCAAGAAAGAGGATATAACTTCCTGGGGCGTGAAAGATGACACACCAGAACTGAAGAACCAGACCTCTGAAACACTTGATGCTATCTCAGTAGCATAATGCAAATTACTTTCTCTGTATATCCTCTCTGAATATGGCACAGGTAAATATAGGCCATCTACCTAGCCCAGCTCACGATACTCACCTAGTTCCCCAAATTCACTTTCTCAAGTCACTCCCCCTTCTTGGCTGAATAAAGTCAGGGTGCAGCCCTGACTCATTCTCTTTGTTCTAAAAGCTATCTTCATGGCTGGACTTAGGGCCCCTTGGCATATATTTATAAATTTAGACTTGGGCCGAGACAAGAATCAGGAAGAGACTTGACAAAAATTGAATCTCCTTTTCAAAATAAGAATCATAAAGGGAAAACATTAAATATGAAGGAGTTTCATTTTATACTGCTGCTCATCTTCTAGGTCAGCTTGGCAGAAGTCTGGTACATTGTGGTAGATTGAAATACAAATTTACACTCTACCTCAGCCAGCTTTTAGGATATTTTTGCATGATGTGAGCTACTAGCAAATCTGCTCTCATACTTCCTGAAGCTAAAAAACGATAAGTAGTTTATCACTACTGAAATAGAACTTCCTTTGAGGTAATGCTTCTTCAGAAGTTCCGCTTGTTTTGGAAAGCTTACCATTTAAATTCCTTTGAGTTAGGTCATCTCTGACAAAGTTTAGCCAAAAAAATCCTAACCCTTTGCTTGAAAAGTTGTCTTTCTGATGACCTTAACTAGAATTTTGGAGGGAAAATGAGGACTTTCAAGTCTTTCTTGGAAGAAGTTTTGGGTCACTAAGAATGGCAAAGTAGAACTGTATCAGTGACTGACTATCATAAATGACTTTGAATGTGGAAGTTGCATACCCAATGTGGGAGCCTCATGGAGCCTCATGGGCCTGCAAGCCCCATATTTTCAGAGGGGAGGCTGGGTCCATGACAGCTATGGCACACGGTGATCCCTAATCTGCACGCCCCCTCATGGCAGGCTTGCAGAGCTCCAGCTTGATTGTGCCCACACTGTCACAGAAAGCAGTCTAAATACCAGGCAGCAAGAGATTTGGTGAGCCAACCCCATCACCCTACTGTCCTGGCAGCCCTTATAAGCCATCTCTACCTCCTATCATCTCTGTTGTACTCTGTGACTTTAAAAAAAAAGTGTCAGAATGGAGTAAAAGACAATCCAATCTCCAGCTCACTCAGAAGAAGTACAGAAAATAACAAAATAGAGCTTAGAAGTCAAATACCTCAAATTTCTAAAAATGATAGTAATTGAAGTAAAGAAACAACTTCATGTGGCTATAGAAGAAATCAGATCAAAAATAATCTCTCAGCTAAAAAAAGAAAGAAAGAAAGAAATGGCAGCAATTTTGAAAGAATTGCTTAGCATATCTAAAGTAGAGATAGATTAAAATATATAGAACAGAAAAATAAAGGAAACATTGAAAAAGCAATATAAGAAAGAAATAGATGGCATGAAACCAATTCAAAAAGATATCCAAGAAATAAAGAATTCCATTGAAACCTGGAAAAATTGATTGAACAAAACAAAACAAAGCAAAACCACTGAAGTTAGACTTTCAGACCTTGAAGACATCATCACAGCTAGGTATTAGTAAAGGAAATATCTCTTACAAATAACAAGGAACCAGAAAATAACAATTCAACAGCTGAAAGATAATGTAAAGAAAAACAATATAAAACTGACAGATGTCAATAAAGCAGCAGGAATCAACATAAATGACATAAGCATTACTTGATGAAGTGGTAGCAAAAACTTTCCCAAGAATCAGAACAGAATATGCTCATGTGGAATATAAAAGTCCAATTAACCCCCAGCAAAATAAATCTACATAGAGATACATAATAATCAAGATCCTAGAAATTCAATCAAAGCACAGAATATGTCCTCTGTTAAAGAAAAGAAATAGATAAACTATAATGGAAAACCCATCAAAATCACAGCACAAAATTACAAATCATTAGGCATAAAGACATTGGAGTGAAGTATTTCAGATCCTGGAAGCAAACAACTTCCAGCCCAGAATGAGGTAACCTACAAAAATATTTATCAAACTTTTGGTGAGATAAGACAAGGAAGACCTGAAGAAATTTAGGACCACCAAACCAACACTACAAAGAGTAATGACAGATATATCTAAAAAGAGATGAATGACTACACCTTCAAGAACAACAACAGAAAGGATCCACCAAAAAGCAAAAGCAATTAAACGGAGGGGAAAAGTAGCAAACTTACAAGAGGAAAATAACATGACAAAAAATAGTCATTACATATCAGCTATGACTATCAATGTAAATGGGCTCAATTCATCAGTCTAAAGAGGCAGGCTGGCAGAGTAGATCAAGAAACAAAATCCAACAATATGCTGTATACAAGAAGCACATTTATTTTATTTATTTATTTATCTATCTATTTATTTATCTATCTATTTATTTATTTATTTAGTCTTTTTGAGACAGGGTCTCGCTATGCAGTTCAGGCTAGCCTTGAGCTCACTTTTGTAGCCCAGGCTGGTCTCGAACTTGCACCGATCCTCCTGCCTTAACCTCCCGAGTGCTGGGATTACAGGCGTGAGCCACCACGCCCAGCAAGAGGCACATTTAAATGAAAAGAAAACTCATAGGCTGTCAAAGGATGGCAAACAATACTCAGTGCAACAGTAACCTAGAAAAAAACAAGAGCAGCTTTTCTGGTAGAAGACAATGTGAAATTCATACCAAAAATGATGAAAAGAGATAACAAGGATAGTGCTTGTTAGGTGAACAATGCAACAGGAAGAAGTAATACACATAAATATACATGCACCAGTATAGGAGCATCCAAGTATATAAGACAAATTTTAAAAAATATTTTTATTTATGTTGCATCTTTACTTATGCATTTTGTACAGGGTCGCACTACACATATCTGCTTCATAGTGATTGTCTTGTTATCAACCTGCAAAGCATTGGGATTACAGTCATGTACCACCATGGCTAGTCCCAGTTGTGCGTCAGTGCACCCTGAGAGTCGGGCCAGCATCCAGCGTGGTCCCTGCATCTGCCTCAGCAGGCACTTTAACCTCCTGAGTTACCTGGTGTACCCTCCAAAACAAATTTTAACAGACACGAGAAATCAAATGAGAGGGAGCTGGGGAGATGGCTCCGAGGCACAAGTGCCTGCTGGGCAAGTGCAAGGTCGTGAGTTTGAACCCCAGTCCCACAAAAAAAAAAAAAAATCAAATGAGAAAAACCACAATTGTAATGGCAGCTTTAATATTTCATTTCACACAAAAAGATAGATCAACTAGACAAAAGAAAAACAGCGGATAAATAATAGAACTAAATCAAACTTGTGAAGAAATTGACTTAGTAGAACTTTACAGAATGTCCTACCAAACAATATCAGAATATACAACCTTCGCAACTGCACATGGGATGTTCTCAAAATACACCATTACTAGCATATAGAACATCCTTTAAAAATGCAATGAACTTAAAACTATCCCATGTGTATTATTTGACCATTTTACAATGAAATTAGTTGTTATATTATTATTATTATTATTATTATTATTATTATTATTATTATTACTGTTGTTGTTGTTTAGTACAGGATCTTCGAGTCTACAGGGTCTCACTACTTAGATTACACTCCTAGTAATTCTCTTGTTTTCAGTCTCCCAAGTACTGGGATTACAGGTACATGCCAGCACACCCAGTCTCAATTGTTGTTTCAGCACATCCCATGGATTGAACCCTGGCTGCTGTACTCTACCTAAGCAGGTGCTTTAGTCCTCTGAGCTATCTGGCCAGCCCTGAAATTGGAAATAATTGACAAAAGAAATTGCAAAAGCTTCACAAATACATTGAAATTTTAAGACACAGGGCTGGGGAGATAGCTCAGTAGAGTGATTGCCTGGCAAGTGCAAGGTCCTGAGTTTGATCCCTAGTATCTAGTATCTAGTTTGATCCCTATCTAGCATCTAGTTTGATCCCTATATAGTTTGATCCCTAGGACCTTAGTATCTAGAACATACTAAGAATTTTAAAAAGCACAAAATTCAAAGACTCAGTCTAAAACTAGGCATCAAAGATAAATACACTTCTCAGATGAAGAATAAAAATTGCAAATTCATACAAAAAAGTTCCACATCATTGATGATTCAAGAAATGCAGATTAAAACCACATGGAGATTCCATCTCACCCCAGAGAGAATAGCTATCACCACAAAATTAATAACAAATGTTGGATAAGTTGTGGGGATAAAGGAAGTATTTACAGATGATGTTGTAGACTGGTAGCACTACTGGGGAAATCAGTTGGAGATTCCTCACAATCTAAGTTTGGTGGTCATTCAAGCTAGCTATTCCCCTCTGGGGTATTTTGCCAGAAGAACTGAAAATGTCATACCACAGTGATTTATGTGCACCCATGTTTATAGCAACACAATTTGTCATAGCTAAATGTTGGAAACAACCCAAATGCCCATCAACTGAAAAATGGATAAAAATGTGGCATTTTTACGCAATGGTATCGCTTCTCGGCCTTTTGGCTAAGATCAAGTGTACACAATGGAATACTATTCAGCTATAAAAATAACACACTGGAGAATCTTTTAGGTAAATTGATGCAACTAGAGACGATACTCCTAAGTCAAGTAAGTCAGACTCTCATGTGTAAATATCATATTGGCTATGAATGTAAGAACCTGAATTTATGAATCTGAAAGGTAGAAGATATACTGTGAAAGGAAAGGAAAGGAATCTGCTGAACGGGCAGGAAGATCTAGTATGAGGAAATGGACAAAAGAAGGAAAGATAGAAGGGGAAAAATATATATATTTATATATGGTGACGCGGATAATTGTATTACTGACTTCTGCTGGTGTATTGAAAGGAGCAATAATTAAACTTAATGTTTTTCTTTTCACTTATTAAATTTCTTATACCTTTTTAAAATCAAATTTGCTTGCTTTCATCTAGTAATCTAAACAAATAATTTGAATACAACATTATGAAATATAGCAAATATTGTTAAATTCCTATTATTTTGTTTAGGGAAATTCTGCATCATTTCTATTTTTTACTATTTTTATTCTTTTAACAGAACAAAAATAAGAAAGTTGAAAACAAAACCAATTAGTAACTCAACAGGTATATATTAGAAAATCCTGCTACAATTTTGTATATGGTTAGATTTCCAAATTTCTGTGTAATTATTTTTAATCACATTCTATAGAGATTAATTAGAATGCCCAGTGATTGATGGAAAATATTGGTTTCATGTTTTGTCTAAGACATTTGATACTCAGAGAGATAGTTATGTTAAGCTTATCTGCCTAGGTTATTGAGTAATAATATCATTAAACTTCTCTTCTGGAGGGTTAACAACTTAAATTTGCAGACCAAAAATAGTAGAGGAAAAAAAAGGGCTACATGGATAGCCAATGTTTTGGCTTTAGCCCTTTAAGTTCAGTGAGGATTCAGGACGTAAGAGAACCTGTACTGTGGTCCTATAACTCTGTGGTGTCCCAAATTTTCTGTTGGAGGAGATTATGGGGCCACAGAGGAAAGGGATGGAGTATGTATAATGTACCTAAGGATTGCCACCTAGAGAGAAAACATGCTGTCAGGCTTTCACAGCAATCAAACTGGTCAAGCAATGGCTGTGAGTCATTTAGATAGCTGAAGATTTACAAATTGCTGTACATGGTTCTAGGGTAAATCCTGAGGGGATTTGACTGACCTTGTCAGACACAAATGTTACATTTTTTGATATACAGGTCTTGCTTTATCTTGGTCTTAATCAGCCAGTAGAAAAGTCTAACCACAAGGTATAAAAAGCAAAGCTGTATTAATATGCTGAGCTGTAAAAAGCTCAAGTCAACAGCTTCCAACATTGACAATCCTGCTGATAACCCACTACCACTATGGACTATTGAACTGTATATACAGCTACTTTCTTTTAGTTCAGTGAGAAAAAAGACTTGTACTAGAAAGATTTGTGTTTAGAAAAGTTATCATGTCTGCATCTTGTGCTCTGAACAACTACTATGAAGATAACAATACGGAATGTATTAAATATTGTAACTGCCCTAGTAATCTGTTTTGAAACTCTCATATTTATTTATTTATTTATTTATTTATTTATTTATTTATTTATTTATTTATTTTATATTAAGGCCACCTCTGCCTGCCCTGATGGTGGGACTGGTGCAGCATGTGGTTCTGGCGATCGAATTGTGGTCTCTATGATTGCCAAAGGTTTCAAAGCAGGAGTTTTAGACTGCTGAATCTCGCCAGCCCACTCTCATTGTTATTTCTTTCTCATTATAATTAATAAAATCATGAAAGAAGATCATCTGTTTCTAACATGTTCAGTATGTATTTTAATAACTGAAAAACTTTCGATGAGAATGGTGTATAATCAGTAAAGTACATTTGTATGTGCATTTTAGGTGATGTATTTTGAAAATGTATTTACTAATGAAAACTAAGAATTTACATAGTTTTGAAATTTTTATATTTATACCTTAGAATAAGCCATGTGATATTGGAAAAGTAAACATTTATAAAGGTTTATTTGTACTAAAATGTTAAAATTAAGGTGGAGGACCTGGGGAGATAGCTTCGTGACACAAGTGCCTGCCTGGCAAGTACTAGGTACTGACTTTGTGCCCTGGTCCTGCAAAAAATAAAAATGAAAAAGATAATAATAAAGTTGAAAAACATTCAATATAGATATGTATATAATACTCAAAAAACAGTTTTGTTAATTATTTTATAGAAATCATTTATTCATTTATTTATTCATTTAGTTAGTTAGTTAGTATGGTGTCTTGATATGTATCTTGGACTCATAGTGGTCATCCTGTTTTACCTTCCCCAGTGCTGGGATTGCAGGTATGTGCCACATGCTCAGTTTTGTTGGTAGGCACAGCAGCATGGCATACCAGGGATTCAACCTGGGTCATTGCACTTGCTAGGCAAACACTTAGACTGTCAATCTATCTTTCAGCCTCCAAACATAGTTTTAAACCTACCACAGTGGAAAGTCTATTTTTTTTACTGTCAATAAATACTTTTCATGAAAAAAATTGTATGCATTTAGGAAAGTTTCTATTCAAAATTAGTTTAGAAAAATCAAAGGTCATCTATAACCATAAAGTAGTTCAGTTGTTATTTATGACAGAATTAAATGAACTGCAGGATTAAGACCTCAGCAACTGTGAAAAAACTTTAACCATACAGTGTATCCATCATTTTAGGTAAATTTGAATAAATGAGGGTGGTCATCAAGTAGATTTAATCTTCTGTTTCTGCCTGTAGGTTACCTTTCATTTTCATTTGGATAGATAAACTCAAGGCTGTTTTGCTATAGGATGCTGACGTGGGCAACAACTGGGAAATGTTAGCCCATCACAAAGAGGAAGCTCTTGTGAGTTCTTGTGAAGTTTTATTCCCCACTATTAAATAGTCTATGAGGCCCAATTTTTGTGTAAATCTAGTACACATGCAATTTACCTTATATATCACTTTGTTTCATTATTAATCTTTCTTATTCTAATTATTGTAGAGCTCCTGGTCTGTGCAGCACACATTAAAATCAATGTCCAGCAGTAGATCAGATTAGAATCTGTGGAATGAGCAATCTTCCCCCTTCTCCAAGCACATTTGTAGTATTTACATTGGAACTTCTAGAGCAAGTTGAGATGCGTGATGTCCATGTACCAAATCTGTCTTGTGAATGTTATCATGATGTACTGCAATCATGTACTAATAAAGATTTTTAAAATAAATAAAATATATTATTCAACAAAAAATAAATGAGTCTTTAAATTTATCATCAGGATTAGTGAAATCATTTTGTATTAACCAGGTAGGGATACAGGGGTGGAATTACCATTAGCAGTAGGAGGTGTTTTGATAGCCACAGGAGTACTAGGAAGACATTTGTAACTATGGAAAGGATCATGCAATGATCATACCAATGACTCAAATGGAATGCTGACAGGTCTTATTATTTTTGAAATCTATTTGAAAATCTGCCCCTGGTACCAGATTTTACCACCAATCCCACATGTAGGAATGATTGTGAAATGTTTCACAAATGTTTGGAAAGCTTTCTTCCAACCTCATCCAAACTTAATTAAGCATTTAATCAGCATAGGCTTATTTTCATAATCTTGACATAAAACAAGCACTTTGTGATAATTTTATGACTTGAAGTGCTCATTACACAGGTCCAGTGCAGCTAAGACTTGCTCTGAGTCAGTAATGAGGTTGCCACAAGAAGATAGGAATAATCACAAATTTCTGAAATATTTACTGAATTACTTGAGTATTATAGTTTTCTCTGTGGCAGAAAAATACATTATACAAAATAATTCTTTTATCTCCAGCCAAAATCTGTAATTTAAAGCATGTATGAGTTTTTTATTCTCTCAGTATGGGTCACATTTCCACACTTCAGTGATGTGAGACTGACTCTCTCTGAACCTCTTCAGCAGTATTTCCTGGGCTGCCCTGAGAATTGATGGCCGCCAAATGCAATCCATCTTTTGCATAATTGTATGTTACTATTTAGTATAGATGTATAGATGGCTTCCAGTAGCTCAGTAGTGACCAGAGTTCTCTTCAGATTAAACAGTCTAAGAAAATATTTATATCTACACAAAGTATTGTAATACTCTTTGGGTTTTTGTAGTGCTTTTTTCAGTATCTTTCCAGTGTGTTAATTTATTTGACTATAATATAATTGTTTTAAGTAAGGTTATATATAGTAGGTGTTCAAGAAAACACTTTAATGAAAAACAAAGAAAATCAATTTATATGTCATAAAATTAAATGCCACCACTTTATTTTAAAGCATTTATTTTATAGCACATTATCTCCTATGGTATTTTGTTATTATTGTATTCAGTAATTAGTAATATTTTATCAGATTTTTATATTAGAGGCTAAATAAAAAACTAATTTTATTCAGTGTTTATTCTGGTTTCTTTAATTAACTAATTAATTAATTAGATGCAGAGTCTCACAGTGTTGCTTGAACTAGTAGTGGTCCTCCTGTCTCAGTTCCCCAATGCTGGGATTATGGGCATCCACCATTATAACAGGTTTTGGTGGCTGGCCCTGCCTACCTAGAGTTCCAGGACTGGCTCACCATGCAGTGCTGGGAATTAAAACCAGGTCCTTATGCTTGCCAGGCAGGTGCTTAGATCACTGAGGTATTTCCTCAGGCCCTATTCCTGATTTCTTTAATTCAAATAATGTAAATGATTTTTATAATAATGATCCACTTCAGTTATCCTAACTTTATTCTTAATTCTCAACTTGACTGTATTAAAAACTTTCAAAAGGTTGGAATATTGGAATATATGACTGCTATCATTATCAGTGAATAAATCTGCTGATGTAAACAGCTAACGTGGCATTAGGAGGTGAGTCCTCAGGCCTAGAAAGTAGGAGCTAAAAGTGTCTCTTAAAGGGTGCATTATTTTAAGTATGCTTCCTCTCAAATTATACCTATTGTAGAGGAGTTTGGGCTACCCCATTCAGTAACTTTGGATGTGATTTGTTATTATCAGAAAAAAAAACAGAAATCCAGAAATTACTAGCTTCTCAAATATTGAAACAAACTGGTAGCACAGACAAAGGATAGTGACTGTATATCATACCAGAAAAAAGGTACAGAAATGGTATGTACAAGGCAGTGATTGCATCATAGCAATTTAAATTGTACCTGGAAAGGATTTTGTCAGTTTTCTGATGATATTTTGCTTTTCACTTCCATGAACTTCTTTTTTACTGACATTTGGCTTCAGCTTCTGAGATCCTAACTTTGGCTTCTGATTTTAGCCCTAATTCTATTATGTGAAAAACGAAGGGACCCGGCGGGATGGCTCAGTGGTCTAAAGCCCCTGCTTGGGAAAGCTTGGGTGGCTTCAGGGACCTTGGTTTGATCCCCAGCACCACATGCTGTGCCGGTCCTGCCCTCGGGGAAGGCTAAGCCGGCCATAAAAATGAATGAATAAACAAAGGTTCTGAAACAAGAAAAAAAAAAAAAAAAAAAAAAAAAAAAAAAAAAAAAAAAAAAAAAAAAAAAAAAAAAAAAAAAAAAAAAAAAAAAAAAAAAAAAAAAAAAAAAAAAAAAAAAAAAAAAAAAAAACCGAAGGGAGCCCGACCTATGGGGCAGACGCACAGGTAGGACCACTCAGCCTCCAGGATCCTGCACTTTCACTGGAACTCAGCCCCCACACACACATCAGCCGCAGACCAAGAGACAGACTCACCAGCGGGTGCACAGCAGCCCCAGCCTACCAGCGGATGCACAGGTATGACCTGTCAGCCTTTGGCCCCCTGCACTTCCACCAGAAATGAGCCCCCACCCACAGCAACCCTCACCATCTGACAGGCCAACGAGTGTTTGTCCCCTTTGCGGAAGATAGCTGGCTGAGTATTTTGGAGTTCTCCTTCAAATCTGTCCCATTGAACTATAGATCTATTTTTTGTTTGTTTGTTTGTTTATTTTTCCAGCACCATGCTTTTTTCCCCCTTTGTCCCAGTAGCTTTGTATTATCATTTAAAATAAAATACTTTGTGATATTTCTTGCTGCCTTTGTTGCCCAGAATTGTTTTTGTTATTCTTGGTATCTTCTAGTTCCAAATAAATTTTAGGATTGTTTTGTCCAATTCTGTGAGGTATTCTATGCTTATTTTGATTGAGATTATATTACATGTGTACAACAATTTTGGAGCATGGCTATTTTCACTATGTTGGTTCTTCCTACCCAAAATCAAGGATATCTTTTTGTGTACTTGATAGCATTTTTTATCTCCTTTTCCAGAGTACTGTGGTTTTTAATGTAAATATATATGTACTTCCTTTCTTAGAATGATTAAGTATTTAATTTTTACGCTATTGTGAAAGGTCTAGTTTCATTACATTTTCTCTTAGTAAGTTTGTTACTTTTTATGTATTTGGTACAGAGTCTCAATACACAGCTTGGACTCATAGCGATTCTCTTGTTTTCAGCATCCCCAACTCTGGGATTACAGGCATGCACCACCATTCCAGGTATAGTTGGTCTGCTCAGCACTCGACATACCCAGGGAAAAGCCTTCACAGTATCAGGTACCTGGGATTGAACCCTGTCCTTATGCTTCCTAAGCAGGTGCTTATTCTATTGAGCTAGGTTCTCAATAGTCATGATTTTCTTCTTTTGTTTTTGTTTCATTTTATGTATTTGGTGCATTGATACTCCTGTTTTCAACCACCCCAGGGCTGAAATTACAGGCATTTGCCACTATGTGGTGACTAGGTCGCCAGCTCAGCATGCCTGGGGCGTGGGGGGGGGGGCAGCACAGCATGTGGCACCAGTGGTGGAACCCTGGTACCTGCTCTTGCTAAAGCAGGAACTTAGTCCACTGAGCTCTCTTACCAGGCCTAGCTCTGTTGTGTTTAACAAAGGTTTTTTACAGTCCTTTTCCTAAGATTCTTAGATGTATTTGAAAGTCTTTTAGGTATCAAGCTACAGTCTCAAAGTACTATTGAAAGGTATCGGTCTCAAACATTGAGATTAATTATTACATTTTTGTAATAACTCAATAACTATGTTGCCTTTTTCTAATGCTTTAAAGATTTGAGAATCTTCTTCTAGGGGATAGGCAATGAAAGAGATTTACTTTTAAAACAAATTGTTCCTTAATCATTTCCATGCCCTCTATATTTTCTACGTAGATACTTGCTCTTTTATTCTCCTGTCATATTTAGTGAGAAGAAACAGAATTTATTTTTATTTAGTTATTTGGTACATGGTCTCACTGAACAGCTCAGACTCATAGTGATCCTCCTGTTTCAGACTCCAGAGTACTGAGATTGCAGGCATGGGCCACCACATCCAGTTTTAGTGATTGGCTCAGCCACTCAGGGCCGGTAAGGCATGTGGTACGGGGGATCAAACATGGGTCCTTGTGCTTGCCACATAGGTGCTTAGACTGCTGAGCTATCTCCCCAGCCTCAAGAAACAACATTTCATAGGCTGTTGGGAAATCATCAAATTCATTGAGTCAATATCCTGTATCTACATTATCATTGGTAATAGTATTTTGAACTCTCCACTATGTAACAAAAGTACGCTTTCTGTAGGATCTTTATTGCCTTTCATTTTCAAATTCTGATCAACAATTTTAAGACTGTTCAGTTTCTTTTTGCCATCAATCTTAATGGCAATGCCAAGTGTTCTAGTATGGCACTGCTACTTATTAAATTTGTCTTAGAATTATGTTGTATAGGGGCTGGGGAGATAGCTCCGTGGCACAAGTGCCTGCCTGGCAAGTGCAAGGTCGTGAGTTTGAACCTCAGTTCCACCAAAAAAAAAAAAAAAAAAAAAAAAAAGAATTATGTTGTATAATAAATCATAGCAAATTTTAATCTTTTCTTTTTCTTTTTTTTTTTTTGTCTTTTTTGAGACAGGGTCTCGCTATGCAGTTGAGGCTGGCCTTGAGCTCACTTTTGTAGCCCAGGCTGGTCTTGAACTCGCACTGATCCTCCTGCCTCAGCCTCCCGAGTGCTGGGATTACAGGCGTGAGCCACCACGCCCGGCTAATGTTAATCTTTTCATGTGGTTTTATTATGTGAATGAGTGATGTGTAGTAGAGTTGAACTGGGCACTGAGCAGAGGGTTTATTTCTAAAAGGAGTAGAAATTATATATGGAACTTCAGCTGGTGAGACTAGAGTACAGAGGATGAATAGTTAGTGGGTGTATGAATAACTCGAAGGTTGATTTATTTTTCACATTTGACATTTAGACTTAGACGTCACAGAGGCTTAGTTAGAATATCTGTTTATAATCATTTTAGATAGTATAGGTTCTTGTTTCATATAATTAGGATATTAAGACATATTGCATAACAGACAAAATAGCATAGCTGAATGAGGCTTCAACTGCCTTATCTCTGATAAGAGTTATTATACATTCATGCAATATTATTTTTGCTGCATAATAGTGATTAAACTCTTCCTATATGTGACACTTTCAACTGGAAGAGAGTGATAACATTTTCCCACGTGAAAAAAACCAGTGAAATTGCTGACATGTCTTCAAATCACTCCATTATATCATAAAAATTCTAACTGCAAAGCTAATCATTGTTATGAAAGTATAGATTCAAACCACTTGACTCTGCTCTAGATATTAGGTATAATATTAGCTTACTCTATAAATTTGAACGGTTTACATATTCTTCTCAAATTCTGTTCTTGAATGTAATTGCGAATGTTATAAAATTTGTATTTAGTCTTCGTAGGTGAATGTTGACCCATAGTTATCTAATTTATATACATATTTATGTAAGTAGAAACTGTTATGCTATCATGGTAAATAGTTCATAAATATAATATATATATATATATATATATGAAGATCAATTAAAATTTTGTTTTCCTATATACCTGATAACATTTCTAAAAATGTGAAACAAATTGGAGTAGCCAAGCATTGTTGCAAATAGAGAATGACTATGAAGGCTATAACCTAAATTAAGAAATTAAGAGTAAGCATTATTTTGCAGTTAGAAATCATTTCCAGGATAGATTCGAGTCTGCAGCCACAAATGCTTGCTAAACTAAATAACAGTAAAGGATTTGCTGTGTTGTATTTTGCAGCATTCTTTTAACTGAACTGCATATAAAGGTGTATGTTGATGACATTAATTAAACAAATAGATTTCATCATATGAAATGATGCCTGGTAAGTAAGCTTCTTCTTTTCCTTGGAATATATTGATGAACATCTAATATATTTTCATTGTGAGGAAGTTTACACTCAAAGATTTTCTTTTGTGTGTGTGTGTGTTTGGTGGTTTCTAGAATATTTGCTACACAGTGCTTGCGGTGAGCTATTCTAAGCTTGTACAGCTAAGTGCTAAATAAATACTGAATGTGAGTTCAAAAGAGGCTGACATAAGGGAGGCTTTCCATATTCTGTTATACCTCCCATGAAGAGTAAAATCTAAAAGTACTAACCAGTGAGATATAAAATAACATAGTGATATTTACAAATAATGACTGTGAAGATCCTACTGTAAAGCTTTTTATGGTACTTAATAAAACAATATAATACTTTGCAATTTAAATTTGTAAGCCCAAGTAAACTTCAGAGTTAATTGCTTAAGCAATTTTCTAACATGACTAGTCTTTCCTGTTAACTGAAATAAATAAAGGTATAATGGTAGTCTAAAATGCTAATTTATCAAAGTAGTTTTTTTTTTCTTTCACTAAATACTTCTTTTGTTATCTCCTATACATTTTGCAAAAATACTAAATATGTTATTTTTCCACACTGTAGAAAATTTTGCCAAGTTTGTTCAACTCTGATTAGTAGGGTGGGGAAGAAGAAGGTGTTATACAACTGTATTATTCTGTGATTTCCAACTGTGCTATATAAGAAAATATTCTGTCCTGCTTCTCATAGTTAGGACTGGAAGGATACAAAGATGCTTAAATGAGTGTTTGAGACAGTGGAAATTACATAATCACAGCGCTTATAATTTCATTCTCAAAATTTGCATCTACCGAGCAAAGTTGTGATTAAATAATGTTTAAGATTTCTTATCATTTATAAAATATAATTATGTCATGTATTATATTATTATTTATTTATTTTTGGCTGGCTCAGCCTGCCCTGAGGGTGGGGTTGGCACGGAATGAGGTGCTGAGGATTGAATCATTGTCCCCTGAACCTGCCTAAGGTTGCCTCAGAAGGCACCTTATACTGCTGAGCTATCTCACTGGCCCTAGTTTTTTATGAGTAACAAATACTATTTTTGAATGATGAGAATTAAATTGAGGCTGAGAAACAGACCGACTAAGGAAATTAAGTAAAACAGAAAAAGGTAACAGTTCAATAATGCAGTACATGCTTAGTAAAAACTATTCAATGAGAATTTTAAAGCTAAATTATGATCAAATATAATTCTAGAAATCAACAAAGTGATAATATTCCTTATTTAGTTTTTCAGAAGTCATTTTGGAAACATGAGCTTGATTGCAATTTTTCCAGGAATATAGAAATAATAAATTCAGAAAATTGATTTGTAAACATCTGCAACAATTTGAAACTTTGAATGATGTGATTTTAGAGTTCATTAAAATTGGTTTCACTAATTAACTGAAATAACATTTGGATTTGAAAAATAATTCTGGACTGAGAGTTTTGAGACTTCCATTATTGTGTCTAAACTATGTCATCGTGATACTCAAATATCTAATTTTTAAAAAATGCAGTTTCCTTAATCAATTTTCTTGGTAGTATTTGTTGCTTAAGTATTTTGTTGCTTATATTTATCTAAACTGTTTATTATTTCTTTGTAATATCATGTGTCTTTGAATATTGGTTGCTTCTATTTTTTAAACTGACCTGATATTTCAGAATTTTATTAGTAAAGCTTATAATAGCCTTGGAAATATGTTTTAAAATTTTTCCTTCTCCTTCCTCCTCCTCCTCCTCTTCCTCCTCCTCCTCCTCCTCCTCCTCTTCCTCCTCCTCCTCCTCCTCCTCTTCTTCTTCTTCTTCTTCTTCTTCTTCTTCTTCTTCTTCTTCTTCTTCTTCTTCTTCTTCTTCTTCTTCTTCTTCTTCTTCTTTGGTGACACTGAATGATCTGAATGACGTAACTAACTCCTGACTTACTTAAAAAGTGTAAAGACTTAAAAGGGAATTTTTTCGGATAGAGGGGACAGAAAGAATACTATGACTCACTGCAGTATTCTCCATTGAAACTTATAATAGGGGCATAAGTGGAAAAAGTACAAACTTCAAATAAATTCTGTAAACTATATAATAACAATACACTAAGTTCAAATTTTTAGTTTCTACAAATATTCTATAATTATGAAAATGTAATTTAAAGGTAAGCAGAAAAAATGTAGGTGGAAATTCTCCGTACTTGGAAATTCTGTATCTCAAACATTGTTTAAAAGTAAAAATTATGTAAATCACATTCTTATTGTCCTAAAATAAACAATATCTTTTATTTTTAAATTTAAATTTGAAATGAACATGACACTAAACAATGGCTTTGATGAAAATTATGATATAATTTAAAAATATTTTGTAGGGGTCAGTGACATAGCTCAGCAGTCTAAAGCACCTGCGTAGGCGAGCTTATGCAAGGGCAGGGACTGTGGTTCAATCCTTAACACCTTGTACAATGCCAGCCCGCCCCCAGGGCAGTCTGAGGTAACCACAAAAAAAAAAAAAAAAAAAAAAAAAAAAAAAAAAGTTATACCTCCAAATATCACATACAACTAAAATAAGGTACTGATTAAATAAAGTATAGGGCCCGGTGGGATGGCTCAGTGGTCTAAAGCGCCTGCTTGGGGAAGTTTGGGTGGCCTCAGGGACCGCGGTTCGATCCCCATCACCACATGCTGCGCCAGCCCTGCCCTCGGGGCGGGCTGAGCCGGCCATAAAAATGAGTGAATAAACAAACAAAGGTTCTGAAACAAGAACAAAATAAGTAAATAAAAAGTATAACTTTAAGATGGAGTACTGGAAAGTGTAAAATGTTGACCCCCCAAATAAAATTTAATAAAAATAATTCATATATTAAAGAAGAAAAACAAATTATCTCTCTGTATTTCCATATGATATTCTCAATGAGATAAATTAGAGGTAAACACACTAGCATGTTAAATGTGCTTATTTAAGGAAACAAAAGTAGAAATATATTGTTCTTTTTACTTTCATATATTCTGTGTACGAATTTTCAAATTTATATCATGACAGTATGTTAATATGATGAAGCAAAAAACGAACAAATTCAAAAAGAACACCAGAGACAGAATGCACTGTGATTTCATGCATGTAGTCTGGTTAAGTTTTATTACTTTGCTCATTTGAGGAGACACAAACTTTAGCCCCTTTATGGAGTCATTTAGAGCTTTTGACTTAGGAAAGTTCTGTGGATACAGAGGATAGGCAAATGTACTACATATTATAATATCTTGAAACAGAAGTTCACATTTTTCATGAAACACAATAAGTGGGAGTATTTCTGTCCTTGTTTAATATTTTTATTCCACCCCTCCTTCCTATTAAGTTGCCTTATTTTTGTTTTTGTTCTCTAGCTATTGATTTTTTTCATTAATCATTTTCAGGTATAAATATTATTTGACTATGTCTTTTGATAAAGCTTTCCAAACATGAACTATTATGATTCAAAACAACTCAGTTGTCATTTTAAAGTTTTACTTACATACATGACTATATAGGATTCAAACTTTCTTCCTGTTCCCTTACCAATTATGAAAATCATTAAGATTGAGAGCAAGTTTAAGAAGTCAGCATAATCTATTCAGTCATATTTATTCTTCATAATGATGGTATTTCTGTTTGTTATATTTCTTTTTTCATTTGTACCATGTGGATATAGCATATTAAGACTATTTCACTTCTTAAATGATGTTGTAAATGTATTTCTCAATTTTTTCCCGCAGTATTTTTCACCTTTGATAATTTATAGGCAGTTGGGTTTTGAACGACTTTTTCATGTACATCTAAAAGATGTCAGATTTTCAAATTTCATTTACAGCAACTTCTCAGGCTTATAAATATTGTATTTTTATTCTTCAGTGCTTTGTTCACTGACTTGTGCACCATTCATGTATTAAAAATGCACAAAAGCTAAATTAATATTCTGATGAAGAGCTCCTATTTTTAGACCTGACATTTAAGGATAGTTTTAGTTCAGATTCTAGGTTAAACATATAAAATGCTGCAATAATTACAAGAGAAGATTAAAAAGACAATTGTAGACTTGTCATTGCTTTCACAATTTTAGCTGATAATAAAGCTTTCAATTTGTATTATTTTTAGAACATGTTTACAGTACATAATTATTAGATCTATAATAGGGAGTTGATACATGCACAAAACACATCTTTTTGTTTTTAATGTTCTAGTGCAAAGTCTGCAGGGTCTCACTACATAGATCGAACACATAGTGATCCTCTTGTTTTTCAGTCTCTAAAGCTCTGGGATTACAGGCACGCACTACCATACACAGTCTCATTCACCATCTCAGTGCACCTTAGGGTAGGGCTTGTACCACAGGCCAAGGATCGAACCTTTGGTTCTCACTTTTTATCTGAGAGAGTGCTTGGCAAGTGCTTTAATGTGCTGAACTTTCTGACTAGCCCAGACAATATGCCTTAATATTTTCATCCTTTATCCTTATCATCTTTCCTTATATCTTCCAATTTTTGGTTTACCTATTTGCAAAAGATCTACTTCTGTTTCCCCCCAACACCTTCAATTCCTTGTTTTCTTCCTAAGCACCACTCCATCTTATCCCTCCATCCATCTCTTGTTTCCTTTTCCATTTGAAAAAAAAATTACTGTTCTCTTATTTCATTCTTTATATTTTAGGTTTCTGATATAAGGGAAAGCACAAGATACATACATTTAAGCTGATGTGTCTGACTTATTCACTTAGCATTACAGTCTTAAGGTGCACCCATTTGTTCGTGATGAATCGGATTATCTTTCATGTGGAAGACTAGCACTTCATTTATCTACTGACCTGCTGATTGGCCTGTGGACCATTTCCAAGATTTTGCTATAAACTTAAGTATGCATCTGTCTCTGTAATGTAATGTCTTTTGCTATTTCTGGAAAATCCCTAGAAAAGGCATACTTATATCAAACAGAATTTCTATGTTAGTTTTCGTTATCATTTACTTCTAATTCCTCAGGTTCTTTTCCTTAGATTGTAGTGAATACTTCCACTATAAAATGCTACCTCTGCCTGAATGATTGTAGGAGTGATGCTGAGTCTCAGGAGATTTAGGGAGCTACCTGGAAGAAAATTGAGTCTGCAACCTGTTCCCCCACCTTTGCAGGAGCAACATTAAAACCTGGGGAATCTCGAGAGCTTTAAGAATGACCAAAAAAGGATGTAAATTCAGACTTCTACTCTACCCAAGAACAAGTCCAAGAGACATGGACACAGAAGAATGTGGAAGTCACACACCTGAAATTTCTGAAACGATAACAAGTGAAATAATGAGACAGGTACATCGAGCACACACACAAAAAGTCAGAAATACTCTCTCAGATAAAAAGTGAGAACCATAATAAAAGGATTACTAAAAACATCAAAAGAAGACATAGTTTAAAAAATAGAGAAGCACATAAAATTATAGAAGTTTTGATTAAACAATATAAGAACTATAATGTATGAAACAGATTTAAACAGATATCTAGGAAATAATAAAAAGTATTCCAGTGAAAGATACTGAAGATAGACCTTCAGGGGGCCCGGCGGGATGGCTCAGTGGTCTAAAGCGCCTGCTTGGGAAAGCTTGGGCGGCTTCAGGGACCGCAGTTCGATCCCCGGCACCACATGCTGTGCCAGCCCTACCCTCGGGACGGGCTGAGCCGGCCATAAAAATGAGTGAATAAACAAATAAAGGTTCTGAAACAAGAAAAAAAAAATCAATTAAAAAAAAATAAAATGTTAAAAAAAAAAAAAAAGATAGACCTTCAGAATTTGAATACAGCATTGCAGCTATCAATGACAAAAGGAAAGATCCTTCAAAAAATGAAAAGGTATCAGAAAGTGATAATTTAATGGCTAAAGAGGATTCAAACAAGAACAATATAAGACAGATAGATGTCAGTGAAAAAAGCAGGTGTAAACATGAATGAGATAAAAGCACAATTTTTAGAAATAATAATGTAAAATACATTTCCCAACCATAGGGGGAAAAAAAAATCTAAGGTCCTGATAAGTGAAGTATATAGAAATTTAATTATCCATAATC
This sequence comes from Myocastor coypus, assembly GCA_004027025.1. Lineage (NCBI taxonomy): Eukaryota > Metazoa > Chordata > Mammalia > Rodentia > Myocastoridae > Myocastor > Myocastor coypus. The sequence continues at coordinate 12,023 of PVJA010023660.1, read as the reverse complement.
AAAATAAATATGCAGACACATAATGATCAAGATTCCAGAAATCCAGCAAAGCAAAAGATTATTAAAAGCTGTTAAAGGAAAAAAAAATCAATTATGAAGGAATACTCATCAGAATAATGTCAGATTTCTCAACACAAGTCACCAAGTCAAGAAGGGCTTCGACTTCTTGTATATATCTGTAATATGTATTACAGATCCTGAAAGAAAACAACCTCTAGCCCAGTTTGATGTGTCCTGCAAAACTATTTTCCTTTCCTTTCCTTTCCTTTCCTTTCCTTTCCTTTCCTTTCCTTTCCTTTCCTTTCCTTTCCTTTCCTTTCCTTTCCTTTCCTTTCCTTTCCTTTCCTTTCCTTTCCTTTCCTTAAAAATATATTTAGTACAAGGTCTACAGGGTCTCACTACACAGATCAATATCATAGTGATCCTCCTGCTTTCAGCCTCCTAAGAGCAGGGATTACAGATACATGCCACCATGCCCAGTCTTAATTGCCATCTCAGCTTACCCCAGGGGCGGGGCCTGCCTTGCACAATGGGAATTGAACTCCAGTCCCTATGCCTGCCTAAACAGGTGCTTTAGTCCACTGAGCCATCTGGCAGGCCCGATCTTTATAAATTAATAGAGAAGATCCAGCCTGATAGTTCAAAGGACTAGCACACCTACTTAAGCAGAGCGCAGCAGCTGGGATTTGATCACTGGCCTGCTGTGCCCTCCCCGCCTGGAGTATGCATTGAGATGGCAGTGGCTGTGCGCTCCTGTAATTCCAGCACTTGGGAGGTGAAAACAGGAGAATCATTGAGTCTGATTTCTATAGTGAGACTGCGTAGACCCCATAGACCCTGTCCTAAATACAGGAAAATAAAAAAGAAAATGGAAAAAATAGTTCATGGGGCTGGGGAGATAGCTCCGTGGCACAAGTGCCTGCCTGGCAAGTGCAAGGTCGTGAATTTGAACCCCAGTCCCACCAAAAAAAAAAAAAAAATAGTTCATGACAAAGAACAATTGAAGAAATTCATAATCACCAAAGTAACTATACAAAGAGCACTAAAATATGTTTTAGAAAGTATAAAAGTGACCACAGACTCAAGAGCAACAATAGAAAAGAACTACAAAGAAGGTCAAATAGTTAAACAAAAGGGGAGAATAGGGAATCAGCAGTGGTAAAATAACATGAGAAAAGCAAGAAAATACACATAAGTTTTTACATTAATGTAAGTTGCCTCAATTCACCAATTAAAAGAAACACCTGGCAGGGCCAATAATCAAAATCCAACAACGTATTGTGTACTGTAAATACCTTTAACTCAAAAGGAAAGTTATGGATGGAGAGTCAAAAGATGGAAATTAATACTCCATGCAACAGGGACCCAGACAAAAGCAGGGGTATCTCTTCTGGTTGCACACAATGTAAAATTCAAATCAAGAATGAACAAAAGAGATAAGGAATGTCATTGCATTCTTGCTAGGAGAAAACTTCTTAAGGCAGATATAACAATATGCATCAAATTGAGGAAGACCCAATTGTGTAAGACAAATTTGGACATGAAAAACCAAATAATCAATAATAACAATAGTGACAGTGAGTTTTAACCCCAAATTGTCACAAAGAAACAGATTAACTAAACAAAAAAATCAGCACAGAATTAACAAAACTAGACCAAACTTGTGAAGAAATGGACTGCCACCACAACATCAAAATACACATTCTCCTCAGCTGCACATGGAACATTCTCTTAAAAAGACTATATACCAGCACAGAGAACATGCTTAAGAAAATGCAAATAATCAAAATTATCACATGCTTCTTACCAGATTACAATACAATGAGATTGGAAATTGTTGACAAAAATTACATATATACACAAAAACCAAATGGCATTCTCCTGAATAGCCTATAGGATCAGAAATAAAAAACAGAGAGATTAAACAATATTTACAATCAAATGAAAATGCTAATATTACGTGTTGGAACCTGTGAGATGTAGTGAAATCATTGTTCAGAGGGACATACATAGCAGTGAATTCTCACATCAGGAAAAGAGAACAAACACAAATAAACCACTTTATGTAGCATATCTAGCTTCTAGAAGATGAAGAGCAATTTAAGCCCAAGGCAGGCGGGAAATTAGAAAAATGAAAGTACAACTCAACACAATTGAGAGTAGAAGAACAGTACAAAGAATGAATGACTCCAAGATCTGGTTCTTCAAAAGAATAAATAAAAGTTATAAACCCCTAGTAAAACTTTTCAAAATAAAATAAAAACAAAAATCTTAAATCCATTCAATAAGGAATGCAAAGGGTGAAGTCCTATAGAAATCCTATAATTCAAAATAGTTCCAGCACTTAATTGAAAAATTGTTATTCTCATAAGATAGAAAACACAGAAGAAATGGACAGAATGCTTCACACATATAAATTACCAAAGCTGAATTACGAAGATATAAAAACTCTGAACAAACCAATATCAATCAATGATCTTCAAACTGTAATAAAAAGCTTACCAACAGAGAAAAGCATAGGGCCTGATGGATCCACTGTTGAATTCTTTAACATAATTAGACAAGATTTAATGTCAATTCTTCTCAAACTCTGTCTTTGTGTGTGTGTGTGTGTGTGTGTGTGTGTGTGTGTGTGTGTGTTTATGTATTTTGTACAGGGTCTACAGGGTATTCAGAGTCTCACTGCATAGAGATTTAGAGTGATTGTCCGGTTATCATCCTCCCAAGTGCTGGGATTACAGGCATGTACCACCACGCCCAGTCACAATGGATGTCTCAGCATGCCCCAGAAGTGGGGCCAGCTTGGCTGCCAGGGATCAAACTCTGGCCACTCTGCTCTGCCTAAGCAGGTACTTTAGTCCACTGAGCTATCTGGCCAGCCCCTCAGCTCTATGACACAATATAAAAAGAAATAATCATCACTAACTCATTCCTGGAGGCAATTATCACTCTGATATCAAAATCAGAGAAAGACTGAACCAAAAAACAGAACTGGGGGCCAATCTCGAATAAGAATACAGACACAAAAATCTATAATAAAATGCTGTCAAGAAGAGTGCACAGGCTGAGCTGGCCATGACATTAAAAAAATGCCATCAATACTTCTATATTTAATTTTCAAGGTATATTTTGTGCCTGGGAACATAGCTCCATGGCACAAGTGCCTGTCTGGCAAGTGCAAGGTTGTGAGTTCAAATCCTGGCTCTCTCCAAAAAAAAAAAAAAAAAAGGAATTCAGTAAGTCATCCAGGAGATTATACAAGATAATGAAGTGGGATTCATTCCAGAAATGCAAGGATGGGTCAATATTCACAAATTCATAAATATAATACACATGATTATTTCAATGGATTCAGAAAATGTTCTTTAAAAAGTCCAACATCCACTCATGATAAAAATTCTGCAGCATATCAGAATAGATGTGGTTTTGTTTGTTTGTTTTGTCTCAATCTGATGGAAGCTATCTGTAACAAATCAACAGCCAATATCATCCCAAATAGACAAAAGCCTGAAAGCTTTCATTTTAAAATCACGAACAAGTCCACTGTCTCCACTTCTACTGACCATAGTTCTGGAAACATTATCTAAATGAATTACACAAGAGAGAGAAATAAAAGGAGTTAAGATAAGAATAAGTGAGATTTTCATTATTCACAGTTGGCGTGACATGTTACAAGGAAGACAACTGAAACTGTACCAAAGCGTTCCTAGAATTAAAAAATAAATCTAGTAGCTTACTTGGATATAAAATCAACACTCAAAAACATGTAGCATTAGCATACAAAAACAACAAACACACTGAGAAAGAAATTAGGGAAACCTCACCTTTTACAATAATATCCCCAAACTGAAATACTTAGGAATGAATGTAACAAAATCAGTAAAAAATATCTATTGTGAAAATTATAGTAATATGAAAAGAGAGAATGAAGAGAATTTCAGAACGTGTAAAGATATTCCGTTCTCCTGGATAAGAAGAACAATAATTGTGAAAATGGCCATGCTCCCAAAATTATTATACAGATTCAATGCAATCCAAACCAAAATACCATTAGTATACTTCACAGACATAGAGAAAACATTCCTAAAATTCATCTGGAACTAGAAGAAACCTAGAACAGCAAAATCAATCCCAGGCAACATAGATTGGCAGGAGACATGACAATCCCTGAATTTGAATTATATTAAAAAAAATCACTGAGACACAATCAGCATGCTACTGGAAAAAAAAGGTCAAGAGAAGAAAAGATGCAGACACAACTGAAAGCACATTCAGCCACCTTATCTTTGCAAAGCGGCCAGGCATTCACTGGAAGAAATATAGCCTCTTTAATAAATGATGCAGCGCAATTCATCCTGATAAATATTTGAAACAGCCCAGAACTTAGCACATGTCTCTAGAGTCTCCTGGATAGAATAGTACACATCACCAGGAGTACTGGTTCTGTTTTCTTGCCAGTCCTAGATTCCCAAGTTATGTTTTCTCTCTGAGAAGAGTTAGCCTATCAGTGAATATGTGGAGCTCGATGAGTCTGTGGAAGTACAGAAAGTGCTTAACTACACAAAGTGCTTAACTACAGGAGGAATTTAAAAAGAAACATAAACCAGATTGTCAGTAGGTAGTGTTGTGAAGGATGAAACATAGACATTGAACTTGAGATAGCAAAATAAGAGGTATAGTATGGGGTAGTTAAATGTCTAACATTGGAAATACAGAAGTAGCTCAGATCTTTGCTAGATATTAGCAAATGTATGTGAATTCCAAGGCACTTTCAAACAAATCAGAGATAAATTCAAGCATCTCTTTTCATGATCCAATACATAAAATATAACTACAGGATGATGTAACAGTCAAAATTTTACAGGTTGTCATTGTAAGTTATTTTGTGTGGATGCATATTTAAAATGATTGGATAATGGTTACAGTCAACACATGTTCTATCTGTCATTGCAGTTCAAAACCTATTGAAAGCTTTGCTTGTTTGTGTTTCTGGACTTTTTCTGTTATCATACTTTGTGAGAGCCCTTTCCAAGGTACAGACAATCGATCATGAACGTCTGAACATAATTACCACTAGGTAAATGTACTGACTTGGTATCTTCCCACGGATGACATGTATCAATTTGTATCTTGGAAACAACAGTAAAATTTAAAAATTCCTTCAGTGGCTCCACTATGTATCCATATGCTGTAGAGTTTCAAGAAGTGTCATTTGAAGAAGTCTACAAAAAAAAGTAGACTATTATTACAAAGCTTTTGCTATAAATTTTTATGGAAATGCAGACTCAATTTTCAATGTCTTTTTTCTTATGTTGGGTGTAATGTACCGTCACTGACTGGGCTCCAACATTGTATATGATATCCTGAAACATTTTAATCTTTAATTTAGTGGCTGTTGCTCAGATTTTAGTAAGTTTATAAGACCCATACATTTTTAAGGTTTTTGTCATTTTAACATGTCATAGATCAAAGGTAATTTTTTTTGTGTGTGTATAGGGTCTATGGGGTCTATAGTGTCTCACTACATAGATTGGACTTCTAATGATTTGGCTGGATTCTGCCTCCCAAGAGCCACAATTACATATGCAGAACACCACTCCCAGTTCTGATCACTACCTCAGTGCACTCTTGAGGGGGTGGTGAGGCTGGTATGGCATGCCAAGGATTGCACCCCAGCCGCTGTGACTGCCTAAGCTGGCAAATCTGCTGAACTATTTGGCTGACCCTCGAAGATGAAATTTTGTATCCATAAAAACTGCAGTTTTTTTTTCCTATGCTATATAATTTCACATTCAGTTATCCATAATAAATTAAATGTTTAATTTCAGGGATTCTGTTAAAGGAATTTCAGGTCACTTCATGTGATTTGTGTTTTATTTGTTCATTTTACTTCTTGGTTAAAATGTTGGCTTAATCACTGTGGTTCTAGAAATTTGTCGAGGTTTTGGACAAGTATTTAAGCACCAGGAAAGTAGTAAGTAATTCTTTTTGAAATGAACTAATCTCAGAAACCACATTTCACTGATATCGGATTGGTTATTAGTGGTTCTGAAATCATGTTTACTATGATTACCTGTATAATCTTCAGAGTTCAGAGTTACATGAAACGTCTGACTACTTATACCTGAACTTCTGACCTCTTGAGTTCAGGGATTCTGCCTCACTTAACGCTGTATCCTACCCATGACACATAAAGAACCCGTGCTTGAAATATGAAGAATTCTTTCTTGGCTGGGTGCATGGAAGACAAAGGAATAAACCCTGAAATCACAGCCACAAGTGGAATGGAGATGCAGCCTTGGGAAAGCCTGTACCTATTAAGGCTACTTGAGCTACTCACTAATGTTGTGTGTCTTGGTTACTTTTTACTCATTGCTGGGACAAATACCCAACACTCAAAATGAAGGAAGGAAAGATTTATTTAGCTCACAGTTCATGGAGGTTTCAGTGCATATTCGCTGGCCCAAGGCTGAGTGGAACAGGGCAGAGAGCATCCAGTTCATGGCAGTGGAACAGCAACAAAATGGTGGCAGAGGTAGTCAACTAAACAGGGGCAGCAGAGAGTAACAGCCTAGTCTGTCTCTTGGTCTCTCTTTATATTCCTATCAGGCTCTCTGCCTTAGGATATCCACCCTAGACCACACCCATAGTGCCAGCCCTACTCAGACCGATAATTCCATCAGTACTAAAACACATAATACCAGTGACTCACGAGTCAAGGCTCAATCTATAGAAGTCCTCGCCCAATGACTACATGAGGCTTTGTGGGGACAACTAGACATAAACCATAACATTGTGATATGTGGAAACAACCCAAACTCCATAAAGGAAACCTTTGTAGGCAAGTTTATATGTAAAGGTTATCAGATTATATGCTATGCTACAGATTTTCGATCTACTAAGACATGAAAGATTAATCAAAATGATACAATTTTGAAGTAATGTGATAATTTCTTTGGCACTATATGACATTTAAATTTCTCATAAACATTTCAAGTTGTAAGTAAAGGATTTAATTAAACTGTACCAAAAATAGATGATAACATTTCCATGAAACCTTAGTTCCCTTAGATTTAATTGAAGTGGATAATTGATTTCTGGTCACTGTTGGGGAAATAGTATAAATAGTGTATAGTATAATAGTGTATAGTATAATAGTGTATAGTATAAATAGTGAAAAATACAGAAAATTTCTAGTTTGTGTATATGATGCAAATACCTCTGACTTAAACTGAATTTCTCATGTAACACATGATATGTCTCTTTCTACACTTACTAAACCCAATCCTGACTTTAGTTTTACCTTAAATCCATTTTTCTGCCTAACTGAATAAAATTTATGTTTCTTTGGTTCATAACAAAAATAAACATCAGAGGGAAAAGTCTGTTTCTTTCCTATAATGGCATCTAGACTAGTAGCAATAGTGCCTCCTAGTTACAACCAACAATAGTAAGAACAGTAATTATTTTAATCCATTCACTGCAAGTGGGGCAATCATTATGAGGCATATGATTTTGAGTATGGGAGACATAAATTTTAGCGTAAGGTTCCTTTATATCAAGGGAACTGTTTCAATTAACTGTATAACTTCTCACCAGTACCCTACTATTTCACAGGTATACCTTTTTGTAAATGTACAATCAGCAGTCAATGAAACATACATCTCACCTTCGCAGATCCCAGCCAGGAGACAGCCCTGGAGACCTGAGGGGCACTGGTGAAGTTCATTACCCTCTTCAGGGTTTCCTCAGGATTTGCCTTTGAATATTCCCTCAATCACCATATAGACTGCTATCCACAGCTACTTATTTATTTCAGATGTCTGCTAATTTTTAACCGAAAGTATAAATTAGCTTGATATTATTTATTTGTTTTCCTCCTGAAATCAGTTGCCACTCTCATTGTAAAAGGGATAAAAAAAAAAAAAGAAAAGATGTGGAGGTTTTATACAGCGGAGTTTTACACATACTCAGCTATAAATAAACATAAACTCAAGATTATATAGGAAAATGGATGAACACACTCATCAGTGAAATAAAATAATTATTTTCCAAAATAATCTTAAATATACATGTATTTATGTGCATCCCTTGCTCACAAACCAATGCTTACCCTTGCTCATAGAATGTAGTTTATGATCCCATCCAGGAGCTTTGTGCTTTAATATTTCAATACATAAGAGGTTGTGTGTCATTTAATTCAAGAGCATGGTCTCAAGGTGTTTCCACGTTCCTGCAAATAACTCGAATGTAGCTTTCCTTATGGAAGCATAGCACTCCCTGTGCAAACAGGCCATGTTTTATTCATACATTTATTTTGTTGATGAATACATGGGCTTGCTCCAACATATTTATCTATTGTGAGTTGTGCTACCCTAGACATGGGCACACGTACATCACTGTGGTTTGATGTCCATTTTTGGTGTAGTACTTGGAAAGGGTATAGGTGCTGAAATTGAATTTTTAGGTTTTTTTGTGTACTTTTATTGCTTATTGGTAAAAAACAAAAAGCATTACAAAGACTATGTTTCTATGCCATTATACTAGCGATACATAATTTCTATTTTGCCGACATATTTTGTTTAGCATTTTTGTTCTCAGTATATCTTTTCTTGTCTTTGCCTGGTTCATTCTTTCTTATCTATTAGTTTCCAGTAGTGTCTTTTTTTAATCATATTTTGTCATGCATATTTTTTATAATTTATAATAGTTATTTAAAATCCATATTTTTCTTTTTACTGTTTCCCTTTTCTATGTTTCCATTTCTTTCTATATCTTTCTTTTTATATACTTATATAAAAAGTATATACTTTTTATATGCTTATATTACTTTTTATATTTCACAAATATATTTTCTTAACATATATTTGAGGAAAACACTGTTGCCTTTTCTCCTATTTTCAAATTTACCTCAGTGATTGCAATGCAACTAATATTTCAAAATCTGAGCATAATGGAAGACCAAGGGAACTAAATAAGTGCAAAACATGAGCTGCAATACTCAGTAGTAAAGAGGGACAGCTTGGCTTCTGAGGCAAAGAGCAATTCACTAGACACCTAGTAGTAGGTATTATCTGAAAGGACCAGATGGCTGGACATGCAGCCCAGTGGTTCAGAACTCAGTTGGCATGTGCGGGTTCAATCCCTGCTCCTGAAAGGAGACATGACATTCAAAAAGAATGTAATGGGGCATAACAATATTCACTGTGTATGTCACTGTTTTGTTTGGACAATTAGGCACTGAATCATCGGGATTATTATTATCTAGGTAGAAGATATCAATCTGTTTCTACTTTGAAAGTTTATATTACCTTCAATGAATATCTGTAATAATAATAAAGAAGATAATAACTATTTATTTATTATTGAAGTATTTGGTACATGGTCTCACTACACAGCTAGACTGAAAGTGATCCTCTTATTTTCAGCCTCCTCAGCACTGGGATTACAGGCATGCCCAGACTCTGTGACTGGTTCAGCATGCACAGGGGCAGGTCTGGCGTAGCATGTGGTGTCAAGAATTGAACCCTGGTACCTGTGTTTCTTAAGAAGGCACTTAGTCTGCAGAGCTATTTTGCTGGCCCTAGTAACACTTTATACAACTGCAAAGATTTATTTTGCTGAACAATAGCACATTTAGTGATGAAAATCAGAATCTCTCTTTCTTAAGCATTTTAAATGTTAAAATCCTTTAGAACTAAGGTTTCATCATTTAAATCTCATTTTCATTTTTTGGGATGAATATAACATACTTTGTTTAGCATTTTTGTTCTAAGTACATCTTTTCTTATATTCATCTGGTTCATTCTTTCTTGTCTTTTAGTTTCCAGCAGTGTCTTTTTTTTATCATGAATATATCATATTTTTATCATGAATATAACATATACATATTAACACATATTTTTTAGAGTTCTAAAAACTTTTCAACAAAATTCTACCCATGTTAAAGTCTGGGATTAAGGCAGACAGAAAAAAAAATATTTTGAATAAGATTTTAGGGATAAATGTTTTTCTGCTACATGAATGACTTCAGGATCTTGCATTCTTACACACATATTAATCATTTTCCTGTTACTTTACAACCAGAAGAGAGTAAAGAATTACATATATTAATATGTATATTACACACATACACACATATATTCCCTTTGTGGCCTAAGAAGGTATCATATAGTCCGTATAGGTCTCTGAGTTAACATTTTAGCCCCAGCCAGCTTTGAACTTGCAGCTATTTTCCACTTCTAGCCTTGGGACTATTGGGATTATGGGATTACAAATATGCCCTTCCACACCCACCTGCACACATGTCTTGAATGTCTAAAACAGGAGGGCAAATGATGTGTAATGTGACAGGAAATTGACCAAATAAAGTTTAGACACCCCATGGTGTCATCAAAGGCTGAATAGTGTCCTTTCCAAAAGCATCTGTACCACAATTCCTTCTAAAGTCTGTGCTGCCATGAAGGTAAAGTTTTATAGATTTCAGCTGTCAGAAATGCCATGTTTCTAATTGGATGCCACTGATCTCAGAACATGAAGTTCTCTTACACACATGACAAAGCTGCAAAGACTCTGTCCTTTCTACCACATTTTGTCATCTAAAATTTAATAGAAAGCCAGCCACATTTGAGTACACATGCAGTCACCTTTGTTGTGTTCTTGCTTGCTTCACCCCAAAACTTCATGAGGTAGGAAGTAATATTCTAAAAGTTTACTTTGTGCTGATCACCAGCGTTGTCCATTATTTTGCCAAATATGATTTTGGCATAAAAATTGTATCAAAATGTTTTTTCTTTTATTTTGTCTTAAGCAAGTAAAAAATTATTTAATAAAAGTTTTCTAAGTGTTTTATCTTCTGTTATTATTAAGAATATTGGGACGTTTCTCCTGGAATCTGATGCTTTGTCACATATTTTGCATATTTAATAATTGTTTTTCTTTCACTTTTCCACTTTCTGTCACTACTGTGGGGCTTTTCCTCTTCATTTTCATGCAAATGTTGAATGAAAGAGACCTGCTACTCACCACAGACAGATTTTTATTCCTCATGGTTTCCTCTCTTTTTTTCCTCCAATTGTTTTTAAAATAAAAGGTTCAATTCTATATTCTAGAGACATCTTAAACAGATAGAAATAGCCATGGTGTGTAGTCATTCAGATCTGTTATAATCAAGATTGAGAAATTAAGTGAACAAAAATCAAGAAATTTCAAAGTTGAAATTCTCACAATAACATTAACATGCATACACTACAAAGAAGATGTAAAATTAAAGCTCCTTAACAGTGTGCTTTTATATATAATATATAATTTACACAATTAAATGCATGCTATGTGATACTTTTTTATATATTTCTTAACTTTACAATGCTTATTATTTACAAAAGAAAGAGAATGAGTCTTCAGAGATGTTTCCTTTACTTTAACAAGATTTTGACAAATTTTAATTCCTAATTTGGAAATAATTTTTAATTCATTTCAATAACAATTTATCATCACTCTTCCAATCATTATCTAAAATATCACTCATATGAACCATTTAATTTAGAGTAAACTTTGGTTAGTATTATCAAGCCATCTGTTCACTATTATCCCAGTCACAAACCACACAGAAGCCTTTATAAAAGCTATTTTTCTCCCCAAATTTCTTCAGACACCAAACATTGTCTGACGGTTAAACCATGAAAATTATTTTGAAATGCTAGTTACTTTGATATTTTGTATTTAATTTTTGGATAAACCACACAATAGTTTTACTTTTATTTGCTTTCCTTGAGTGGTTTATACAACATAACATGTATTAATATACAAAATATAATAAAAACATGCATAGAGGACTTCTTTAGCCAATCTTAGTAATGTTTTTTCTGGGTACATAAAATGAATTTTTTTGCCTTATTAGTAGTGTAAGAAATATAAATTTTTAGGGACTCGTAATTTAGCTCATGAGTGAAGTGCCTCCCTGACAAGTATAAGGTCCTGAGTTCAATTCCCATAGTAAAAAATAAAAATAAAAATAAAAATAA
>PVJA010023659.1:0-32742 GCA_004027025.1 Myocastor coypus | reverse complement strand
TTTTTTTTTTTTTTTTTTTTTTTTTTTTTGTCGTTTTGAGACAGGGTCTTGCTATGCAGCTGAGGCTGGCCTTGAGCTCACTTTTGTAGCCCAGGCTGGTCTCGAACTCGCACCAATCCTCCTGCCTCAGCCTCCCGAGTGCTGGGATTACAGGCATGCGCCACCACACCCGGCTCTCTCCCTTTCTTAGTTTTTAATTTTATTGCATTTTCTTAAAACACTTTCTTTGTATTTAGTCTCTTACTATTTTTGCCTTTTCTCAGTTGACTGTTCAGATAATTCATTTGTTTTTCTTTTATTGTTTAATATATGTATAAAATTCTGTATCTTAATGCTAAGGATCACATTTTCTGCTATTGCTGCTTTCACAAATTTTAATATGCAGGGCATATGCTGTCATTCAGTGCATAACACCATGTACTTTCATTATGAGCTTTTATTTTATTCATGTTATCATTCAGAGTAAATATTTAGTCTGTTTGCCTATTATTTTGTATTGTGTCTCATTTGAAGAAAAATTATTTGTGATTGCAGGGATGTCTAGATTTTGCCATATGCCAGGCAACTCTTCCACCCTCAGCCCAGCTGAACTCTTATTTTACTATTGATTTGTGTTTGTAGTATGTTTGAAAATGCAGAGTACATATTAGACATTTACCACAGATCTCCCAACTCTAGCCCTTCCTTAAATGCATAACCTGCTTCGTTAATAACATCCCCTCTCAGAGTGATACATTTCACATAATTGGCGGACCTGCAAGAACACATCTTTACCATCCAAAATCCAGTCTGCCTTAGAGCCACTGTTGTGGCTCAAGCTACTGCTTTGGGTGAATGTTAGGTATCTACCATTCTGGTGTCATGCAACGTATTTCCACTGTACTAAAAATTCTCTGTGCTTGAGACTGGGCGTGGTGGCGCAAGCCTGTAATCCAAGCTCTTGAGAGCCTGTAACAGCTGGATCACTATGAGTCCAATCTAATAGTGAGACCCTGAACATGCTGTAGACCCTTCCCTAAAAATAAAAAAATAAAAAATCTCTGTGCCTAAAAATTCATGCCTCCCTCCTCTGGCTACCACTACGTTATTGTTTTTTTTCTGGTACTGAGGATCAAACTCAGGACCTTACACTTGCCAAGGAGGCATTTATGCCACTGGGCTATCTCCCCAACTACTATTATGTTTTCAATGTATGGGTTCCTGAAAACCAGTGAACTTTTTACTGTTCTCAGAGTACTGTTTATTCCAAAATCCTAATTAATTCCTCTTTCGTGCTTCAACTTAACAAACAGAACTTTGGAATCTATGCAAATTTAGAGTGATTACTGTTGGAAGTACTATTAAAGTGAAAAAAAAACAAAAAAACAAAAAAAAAAACAGCTAGCTATGCAGTAAGAATAAGTACCAAACTAGACTCAGTTGCAGCCAATGTTAGGGCACAGGTGATCTGGCAAGACAGCAGGAAGCAGCGCTCAGGTCCCACTGGAAACACCAGCCTCAGAGAAGGCAGGGCCAGGGCAGCTCAGTGCTCACTGCGCGCTCAGCAAGTCCCAGGGTGGAGGCGCTGTGGGCCTACTGCACTGCGCCACTGCGGTAAATGCCTCCCACTCTACAGGACAGCTGAGAAGACCAGACTGATAATTTCTATCAGGTTTTTGGAAAGTAGCACTTAATGTTTAAATTCTTACTTTGACCAACTCTCAATGCTAATATTTGTAATCTGAGCAACTACACTGAGGACAGCAACGTGTGACATAACAAACAAGGTTGAGTATCTTTCATCTTGTCCTTTAAATGTGCACTGTCTCGAATGGCTCATCTATCATTACTATAGTCTCTTTAGTGTAAATTTAAAATAAGTAAAATGGACAAGGGAAAATAAGGTTTTTTGAAAGGAAGAGTGTTTAATGTATTGATCAAATTTGCATATCTATACCAGATATCTATATCTGGTAGTCTGGGCAACAAACTGGACAATAATAATATATAATATAGCAACCATTGTTTGTACTCCACTTTTATTCTGAAATTCTGTACCATTTGTACTACCTTATATTGCTGTGTTTCTGTCTTTTTTCTTGTTACTTATTCTAGCATGTTTTGTTTTTCCTCCTTAAATTAAAATTCACATTACTTCTACTGAAAGTATACTTTATTTTTATTAGCACACGTTTTCAGAATTAAGTGATTACATCCATCATGGGCAGTCGGGATAACTACCTATCACATTTTTAATTTTTTATTTCTCCTCTTCCTCCCTTCTTTTCCCTTTATCTCTTAATACCGTTCTCATTTACTGAAATTTTCTTATCTCCCATTTTCCTGTTATCTTTTATTTTCCACTTTCATTTATTAAGTTACTTTTTAAACAGTGGTAGCATTACTTTTGCAAAGGTAGTATCTGAGGATCAGAAAATTTCCAAAAACTTAAGAATTGTTTAGTTTTCTTACCTAAATGTTTCCCTACATAAAGAATCTCCATGCATAAAGTGCAGAACTGGAGTAGTCACAACTCTTCCGTCTCAGCCTCACAGATCCACCCCTGGGGGCGGGACTGGCACAGCATGTGGTGCCAGGGACTGAACCATGGTCCCTGCAATTGCCTAAACTTGCCTAATCAGGCATTTAGTCTGCTGAGCCATCTCGCTGGCCCCCTGAAAATCTTTCCCGAGCCCAAACACCAGTGCCTGTTCTTTCTTGCTTTCCTACTACCAACTTCACAAAGGTCTGAACTTACAAAACCTTGAATTAAGTTTCCTTTTGCCTCTAAGGGCCATTCTAAGACTGGTAAGAGCATATGGTGTTGGCAGTACATAACAGGATCATCACAATAGGGCTCTTATTAGTTCTGAGATCTCAGCTCCTGCTCATCTTCCTTAGTAAAGGATGGACTCCTTAACAGCCATCCTTTACTAAGCAGTTTCTTCTTTCTCTGGCTGGAATTTGGGTTTCCAGGCTTTCAACAGCCCACCTGTGTGGCTCCAATAAGTATAGAAAGGCTACATTTTAATGTAGTGCTTTGAAAAATTTAGGAACCAGAGGAAATATAGCACTATCACTGGTTTTAGTAGCCAATTAAAGATTATTAAGTTAAATAAAATTATCAACTGTGACCTTTAAAAAAACAGTCAAACTCAGTATGTTCAATCACTTACTGGATAATAATTATGTACCAGCAAACTTGGAAGATACAGGAATGAGCAGAACAGAGCAATCTCCCTGACCTTGGTGAGCTACACACTTAGTGCAGATGGCTTTAACAATGTATGGGAGTCACCAATGAATGGTGGTCATTTCTGACCATGATAAGTGGATAGTATGATTAATAGCAACTGAAGTAAACCTGAGGTCAAGGAAATCCTCACTGGTAGAGTAGTCTGCTGTTTGAGTAACAACCTAGAGGCAGCAGCTCTGAGTGGGGCTGGAAGTTCCGGGCAGCACTGGGGTTGAAGCCTATATTTTTTCATGTTTTTTTGTTTGATGGTTTGTACGTTACTTAGTACATGGTCTACAGGGTCTCACTACATAGGTTGGACTCAATGATTCTCCTGTCTTCAGCTTCCCAAATGCTGGAATTACAGGCATGTGCCACCATGCCCACTCTCAATCAGCGCACCCCAGGGGAGGGGCCAACACAGCACATCAGAGATCAAACCCTGGCCGCTGCACTCTGCCTAAGTAGGTGCTCTAGTTTACTGAGCTATCTCGCTGGCCCTGGAGCCTATATTTTCAGTTGACTCAGTATTAAAATTATATAGAAGCCAGGGTAGGAACTGTCTCACTGCTGGTAATAAAGACCCAAATGAAGGAAGGAAGGGTTTATTTAGCTCACAGTCAGTGGAGATTTTAGTCCATACTCAGCTGGCTCCATGGCAGAAAGCAGCAGTTTATGGCAGCAGCAGAGGCCAAAGAGCAAGAGAGCAAAAGGGGGGTGAGGGGGGCAGCAGCTCAGGCAGCTAGCCAGCCTCTCTCCCTTAAATTGTAATGCAGATCACCTGCCCCAGAGCAGGCGCAGCACCCACACCCACAATAATCAATCACAAACTCCAGAAGCCACCCTGTGACTGCATGAAGCCATGGGGGGACCCATAGACACAAAGCATAACAGGAGTAGACTTGGTACTGACAACCTCTGTGACCAAGTCTCGTGACGAACATTGCAGTGAACAAACAGGGAGGCAAGGAGGAGGTACTGAGAGCCTGAGGAATTCATCCTGCCTGCCCCTCAGAGTTCTCACCTCCTAGAAATTAGAAGCTTGAAAAAAAATAAATAAGCTGAAATTATTTAGTTTCTACTAAGAAGCTAAATAAACAATCTTCTCAGTGCCAGTGTATTAAGCATACAAGCTTCTAGTAAGGGTTCTTGGTATGTTTGCCATCCTTTCCATACTGACAGTGTCTTAGTTACTTTTTACTCGTTGCTGAGACAAATACCCGACACTCAAAATGAAGGAAGGAAAGGTTTATTAGCTCACAGTTACTGGAGGTTTCAGTCCATATTCGGCTGGCCCAAGGCTGATTGCAGCAGGACAGAGAGCATCCAGTTCATGGCGGCAGAACAACAACAAAATGGTGGCAGAGGCAGCCAATCAATCAGGGCAGCGGAGCAGCAGCAACAGCTCGAGTCTGTGTCTGTCTCTCTTTATATTACATTCAGGCTCTCCGCCTTAGCCCCCGCCTTAGGCTACACCCATAATCCCATCAGTACTAAAACTCATAATCCCAGGGATCATGGATCAAGTCTCAAACTTTAGAAGTTCCCGCCCAATGACTACATGAGGCTTTGGGGGGACAACTAGACATAAACCATAACAGACAGTTACTCATTTGATGTCGAGTCCTTCTTAAACACAGACAACTTCCTTATTTGATTACTAGGTTGTTTTATTTTTTCTCACCCTACTGTTGGAGGTATGGCTTTCCTAAAATGCTTAATACTGATATGGTATCCTAGTTACAGTGGTACAATCAGCAATACTAATATTAGCAACTGACATTTAGAAATTACAAACTTTTGTAGCTACTGGTCCTGTCCTTTAGACAATAGGAGCAAACACTCCTTACAGATCCTAAGTTGGAAATTTGTATGTAAAATAGTTTCCCTGAGTTCTGTCTGGGCACCTCCCACAAATGTGGAATCCTCATGAGAGTTTAGCCCAGTTCTCTCCTGAAGCCTCCATGCCTCTGGCCTGGATTCCTCTAGCCAAGCCCTTAGCCCGGTGCTGCCCACTGTTCCACAACCTGAGGATTCTGGGTTCCAGGAGCCAGAGCCTGTGGCCTGGCCCAGAGGTCCTTGTTGCAAGGAGTCCGCATTCCAGGAGCCAAACGTGCACTCTGTGAGCAGTCTGGGTTTGTTGGAGCCTGAGGCCTGGCCCTGCCTGCTGGCCTGCTGGAGCAGTTTCATTTGATCGTTCATGTCTTTAAAATATTTTTCTTCTGTAGGTGATGCTGCTGCAATGGATGCATATATACTGGTAGCTACTATCGCTTCCTTTTGAAGTTTTCACCTAACACATATTTTTTTAAAAAGTATATAGTGGCCTTCTTTATCTGAGTCATTTTTTGTTTCAAGTTGATACTGTCAGCAATAAGAATAGTTATCCCTGTTTTTTTTTCCTGGGTTCCTGTTGCATGGAGTATTGTTTTTCCATCCTTTTACTTTCAGTCTATGAATTTAATTTTGAGTTAAATGTTTTTTTTTTCTTTTTTGAATATTTAAAATTTTATCTTAAAGAGTAAAACTAGCAGAAACAAAGAAAGAGTAACAATCAAGAGTACATATAGTACAATATGCAATGTGTCAACTGTTAAAAAAAGGGGAAAAGAAAAAAAAGTAGTTTATTGAAAGTGTTCATGTTTAATTGTTTGATCAATCTTATATACCTATATCTATTAATCTAAACTGATCTGATGATGAAAATATGTAATATAACCATTGTTAAATTTAAATAATAAAATAAAATAGAAAAGAGTACATATGGTACAGAATTTCAAGACAAGAACAAAAAATTAACAATGGTTCTGTAACATTTTCATCAAATCTGTTTAGATTAATAGATATAGGCATGGCGCTGGGGAGATAGCTCTGTGGCAAAAATGACTGCCTGGCAAGTGCAAGGTTATGAGTTCGAACTCCAGTCCCGAAAAAAAAAAAAATAGATATAGGCATGTAATATTGGTCAAATAATTAAACATTAACCCTTTCAATAAAACCTTATTTTTTACGTTTCTCATCTACAGTGTATTGGTGGATTTTGTTTCTTAATCCACTCTTGTAGTCTGGTTCTTCTGATTGGTGAACTGAGGCGGTTTACATTGATGGTTATAACTGGTGGTATGTATTGGCTTATCTTTGGTACATTATTTTCCTGCTAGAGTTCTGCACTTTTCCCCTCATTTAAATTACTTCTGGGGCCTGGCAGGATGGCTCAGTAGTCTAAAGCACCTGCTTAGGAAAGCTTAGGTGGCTTCAGGGACCATGGTTCAATACCCAGCACCACATGCTGCGCCAGCCCTGCCCTCGGGGCAGGCTGAGCCAGCCATAAAAATAAACAAACAAAAGTTCTGAAACAAGAAAACTAAAATAAAATTAAATTTTAAAATTCTTTAAAAAAACATAAAATAAAATAAATTACTTCTTCTGTTTGGTGGTTCCTTTTTGTTGTCCTTTTCAAGCTGTGATTGTTTCTTTCTTTTTCTAAAATATCTATGAGTACTCTTTGTAGAGTTGGTTTGGTGGTCATGAATTTCTTCAGGTGTTCTTTGCAGTGGAAGGATCTTGCCATACAGTTCAATAGAGTTGTTGAGGCTAGGTAAGTGTGGGTTGGAGGTTATTTTTTTTTTAAACACCTGAAATATTTCACTCCAAACTCTTGATTTCATATTCTGTGTTGAGAAATCTGCTGTAATTCTGATGCACTTTCCATGGTGACTGTTTCTTTAACAGCTTTTCATATTCTATTTTTTGCAGAGGTTTTTCATTCTTTTTTTTTTTTACAGCTTAATGTACTTTAATAGCATACAGGAGAAACATACAGCACAAAAAGACCCTAACTCGAAACCCTAACCCTATAACCTTAACCATAAGCCCTAATCCTAAACTCTAACTCTAACCCCTAACCTTAAAATGTAAACCAAACCCTAAACCTAAACATTAAACCCTAACTCCTAGCCCTGAGTACCCTAACCCTAACCCCTAACCCAACCCTAACCTAACCCTAAACCCTAACCCTGTCTAACCGCAACCCTAATCTTAACCCTAAAAAAAAAAAACCCTTCAACCCTAACCCTGTAACCCCTGATTCTTGACCTCCCTCAGAATCAAAAGTGGGGTTCAAAAAAAAACCCCTAACTTGCCGGGCGTGGTGGCTCACACCTGTAATCCCAGCACTCAGGAGGCTGAGGCAGGAGGACTGGTGCGAGTTCGAGACCAGCCTGGGCTACGAAAGTGAGCTCAAGGCCAGCCTCAACTGCATGGCGAGACCCTGTCTCAAAAAGACAAAAAAAAAAAAAAAAACCCTAGCTTTCACCCTGCCCTTAACTGTAACAGTATCACTAATTTCTCACCCTAAACCAAATGCCAACCGTTACAGGAATCCTGAATTTTTCTTTTACAGAGTTGTATTATTGTTTTGCATGAATATTAGTTTGTATGTCAAAGAAAAATATTGTTTAAAAAACCACGTTATATTTTATAGTGATGAAAAGTTAAAATTTTTCTCTAACAGGATTTTTGTTTCAACTTTCAAGGCAGTTTTGAGAAATATGTGACTTCCCATTTGGCTACGTAGTGAATATTCTTGCCTGGAAACAGGGATAGACCTCTTAACCCTTCACTTTCACTTCAATCTCTGAATTTCAAGTATCATATCCAAGTGTCAGGATAACAAGGGATCTTTTTCTGACCTCTGTGCAGGTTGACTGTGTTCCACAAATCTCCCAAAATGAGGCAAATGGCTCCTCATAAAACGGCTTTCCCAACATTCTTTGAGTGTTAGCTTCTTTACCAATAGGCAAGACAGTCTGTCTGTGTTCCATCAACCAGATCCCTGGTAGCTCAGCTTCAGCCAAAGAGTCCAGGGAAGCAGCAAGGCAGCCTAACTGCGCACCAGCACGACCCACAACACATGCTGGATGGACAGCTCTGTGGCTATCACATCATAGAAGGTGGGGGCGGAGTTGGGTGGAAGAGTCTGGCACCAGTGGCTACGCGCAGGAGCTCAATTATATTCTTACCCCTACTACTTCTGTCAATGGATGGTGGAGCAGCAGCTGTGCTTTTTCTAAACTATAAGTTCTCCTATGCCTACAGATCTTTCCCACTACAGAAAGTTACATTTGTTTCTCAATCCTGAAGCTAAGCATCAGTGGACAAATGGTTTGGGAATCAGACACCCTCACTTAAGAACAGAACTAGTCCAATCGACTTCTACTCCATGAGACCCAAAGAAAAACAGATAATGAAGTTGCTGCTGTGAAGCAAGCATGAGAATATGTACAATTACTTTTATTTATTCATCTATAAAGATTGCAGCAATTTTTGACAGGTAACAGATTAACACTAGTTATATTGCTATAAATTTTGTTCAGGCAAAGAACAGGATTCAGGAAAGGAGGCAAACAACAACAAAAATCTCTAAACATGGAAAAAATATGTTTTTATAACTTTTAAAAAACTTTAACTGAATGTTAACTTTCCTACAGACTGCCTTAGAGTGGTTTGTAGCCTAAGGTGGGCCTAAGGTAATAGGAAACAAGGCTCTGGGCATTTTGAAGAGCCACAGGGTGAGCTATGATGCCAAGCAGGGAGCTGAGTCCCTGATAAAGTGTTGGATCTCAGACATATTCTGGGACAGAATCAAACTGTCCAGCTTTCTTGTGTTCTCTTTTTGCCAATTAATATTTCTCCTTTTGGCTAATCTAGTACAATATAGAATCACTTCCTGGTCAAATTATTGTTTAGAGGGGACCTGGGAAGCATCCGCAGCTTCCACTTATACTGAAAAGATGACAAGTCTCTGACCCACTCCTTCTGAGACAACCTTGATAGTGGGGGCTTGCAGGGTTACGCCTTTTGGGGAAAATGGAAGACCTGGTATGATGCTGATTACCCTTGAGAAACCTGGCAACAGTTATCCCTGATTCCCGGCGGGAGAGCTCAATCACTGAAAAAAGTCATGGGAAAAAACACTTTCCCCTCCAAAAATAAACAAGAAATAAGAAGTGGAAAAAAAAAATTAGAATGGAACAAAAGTGATATGCATAAACTTCTTTTTGTTATTAAACCTAACTACTTATTTCCTAAAGTCCAGTTATGATATTGAATTGTACGGGGTAGAGAAGCTACGAATTTCTCTCAAGAGTTCACAACTTTGGCCTGAGAGGTTCTGGGTTTGCGCTGGGGGAGTCCCTTTCTGAAAAAGGGTTTAGATAGGCTAGGCTCTATGGTGGCTCCAGTGCCATTAGTCCCTGCAGAGTGAGCCTGGCCCTGTTCACTAGTGTTTCTTGGCACCTGAGATGGAGCACTCTGATATCGAGTGCCAGGTGAATACCATGAGCTATTTCTAGAAGGACCCACACTGTCATGACGTCCTTGGCTCATAGGGTCACTGGACTTCTCGCATTGTGGCTTATAACCTTGTCCTCGTCTGTTCCCTGGCAATACCTATGGATAAAAGAATACAATGTTCAAGGTCTCAGTTTAGTTTATGGAGTACTGTGAAAGCATGCTTTATCACACTTAATGTGTCCTCCACTAATCTTTCCCTGCCTTTATTCCTACATTAATCTCCACTGAAAACAAGTTTACTTCTCTTTAGATAGGTACAGGAAGAAAGCTAACACAGAAGACAAAAAATTCTGTGGGTTGTTACAAGCTCTTGTCAACTATCTTGTATGTCTGAACTTTGTAGATCATAAGGCATTTAAAAGATATGAAACATCTGAAATACTAAAATAAACAGCATTATGGCCTGTTTTGGTATATAACATGATCCATAGGTTAAATCATGCTTTTGTGACATTTAGTACATGGCGTATTACATTCCAAAGAGCACATGGTTTATGGGACTTCTTTGTCCTTCAATTCCCAAGCCAAATCATCCCAAAGATTTACTGACAGCACTGACTTGGAATGCTGTTATTCTCCAAAACAAACAAACAAACAAACACATATAGGTTATTATATTATTATTCTACTTTTTGTTTGCTCTCTACCCCAAGATTCACTTTCCCTTCCCCTGACATATCACACTGAGCTACTGAGGTAGTTATACTTTCAGATGCATGCTGGTAAGCTGGCCACTCGCAGTGTTTGTCTACCTTCACATGGGTACATGACTCCCAGTGCGACTATTTACCAAGCAATACTACCTAAAAATTAGTGCCAAGATAAGAAAATCAGCAGTTCTTGGCTATAAGAAGCCTAAACTGAGTGGTGCATTGGAGTATCATATAAAACGCTTCCTCGGGAAATGCTTAGGGGCTGGAGGGATGCAAAATAGGTATGAAATAAGAATAAAGAGAGGAAAGTAAGCCAGACATGGTGGTACACACCTGTAATACCAGCATTTAGGAGGCTGATGCAAAAAGATCATCATGAGTTTCAGGCCAGCCTAAACTACATACAGCAAGACCTCATCTCAAAAAAAATCAACCAAAGGGGGGTGGGGGGGTGATCTACTTCCTGTCAGCTGATTAGGTATTAGATCCCAAGATTATATAGGTGTTTATTTGTTGTTTTGAATTTTTAGGGAAGGGCCCACAGGGTGTTCAGGGTCTCACTACTAGATCAGACATAATGACCCACTTGTTTAAATCCTCCAAAGAACTGAGATTATAGGTCCATATAGGTACACTATACCCAGTCTCAATTGCTGTTTCAACAGGCCCCTGGGGTGGGGCCAGCAAGGCAGGCACAGGGACTGAACACCTGGCCTCTGCACCTGCTTGCAGGCACTTTAATCGTCTAAGCTATAGGTGCTTTTGATCACCTTAGGCACATTGCTTTCTGATTTAAACAGTGATAATTAAATAACAGCAAAAGACCAGATATAAGATCAGTTTTAATAAGCAGAGGTTGATAGAACTTTAATATGTAAAAAATTCTTTTTTTTTTTTTTTTTGGTCTTTTTGAGACAATGTCTCACTATGGAGTTCAGGCTGGTCTTGAGCTCACTTTGTAGCCCAAGCTGGTCTCGAATTCCCAACAATCTCCCTGCCTCAGCCTCCTGAACAGTGGGAGTACAGGCATGCACCATCATGCCCATTCCTGTTCATTAATTTTCAAGATACTCTATGTTATTAAAGGAGTATCATTCTCCATGGAACATAAGTCACTTACAATATGTAACAGCACACTACTCAAAATGAGCTATAAGCCGGGTGTGGTGGCTCACGCCTGTAATCCCAGCACTCGGGAGGCTGAGGCAGGAGGATCCGTGCGAGTTCGAGACCAGCCTGGGCTACAAAACTGAGCTCAAGGCCAGCCTGAACTGCATAGTGAAACCCTGTCTCAAAAAGGCAAAAAAAAAAAAAAAAAAAAAGAGCTATAAATATGTGTGTGCTAAGTAATGTGTGTAAATACATATACATACATACATGTGTCATACATACATTGGACTATTAGTACTTAAACTTTGACAGCCTTTTCTCTCTCACATATTTAGTGTGAAAGCTAGATTACCTCCCGATGAGACTGGCAAGTCTGTCTGCTGGAGTTTTCTGGGATTGCAGGAGCTTCTGATTCAAAACTTCCCTTGTTAGCACCTGCTGGGCTGAAAGCAGAGGCACAGGCGGAAGAGGAAGCAGCGCAGGCAGCACTTGGGCCGCTCAGGGACACAGACATAGCCGAGCTACACCGGGATCTGGTCGAGTAGCTGTTTTTAGGGTGTGACACTGAAACAGAAATATAAAGAATATGCGGTCATACGATGGAAGAAACAGTAGAGTTTTCCTTGTTTCTCCATTTTATAAGGAGCAACTGAAGATAAGGAACTGTTTACTTGAATAGTAATAGATGCCACCGTCTGAGAACTTAGGTGGACTCTGGGCAGCCCACAGGTTTCTGTGCCTTATATGCCCCAGCAGCACACAGGCATGGACGTTGTGCTGGCACCCGGTAACAGCACTAAAGAACTTAGGCAGACTCTGGGTGGCCCATGGGATTCTGGTGAGCTGCAACCTGTGGAGCCATAGGTGCAGCAGCTGGGCTGGTACCCAAACTACCCATCTGAGAACTTAGGAGTCAGAAGACATCAGGCCCACACCCACCACTTTCATGGAAGATCTGCTGGGCAATGGCCAGTCACCTATACCAGAGTGATAGCCTCCGTGAGTTCTACCTTGCCCCTGCCATGCACACTGTATTGGGAACCTTACTGACCCACATTCCACTGCTCTCCCACCGCTGCAGAGCCAGGTAATCACTGGGAGTTTCAAAAATGCGAAAATGGGCTGGCAAGGGCAGGGTCTTGAGTTCAATCCCCATTACCACAAAAATAAATAAATAAATACAGCCAAAACGCAGGTGCAAATGGCAAAAAAAGACAGACAGAATAATAGGTGTCAACAAAACACTAAGAGTCAGCATAAATTATACAAAAAGACTACTTGCAGAACTAATTGCAGAAAATTTCCCAAACATGAGAAAAGAATCTGACATAAGGCATATAGAACTCCAAGTAGCCATAGTCAAAATAAAGGGGCCTGGCGGGATGGCTCAGTGGTCTAAAGCACCTGCTTGGGAAAGCTTGGGTGGCTTCAGGGACCGCGGTTCGATCCCCGGCACCACATGCTGCGCCAGCCCTGCCCTTGGGGCGGGCTGAGCCGGCCATAAAAATGAGTGAATAAAACAAACAAAGGTTCTGAAACAAGAAAAAATAAAAAATAAAAAAAAACATAATCAAAATAAATCTACACCTAGACACATAATAAAGATCCCAGAGATTCAGCAAAAGAATAAAATATCAAAAGCTGTTAGAAGAAACAGATTACCTACAACTGAATGCCCATCAGAGTCAAGGTAGATCTCTAAACACAAAGTATCAAATAAAGAAGAGCTTAGAGCTACTTAAGGGGCTGGGGAGATAGCTCCATGGCACAAATGCCTGCCTGGCAAGTGCAAGGTCATGAATTCAAACCCTGGTCCCGCAAAAATAAATTAATTCATTCATTTTTAAAAGAACTACTTAGGGCCGGGTGTGGTGGCGCACGCCTGTAATCCCAGCACTCGGGAGGCTGAGGCAGGCGGCTCGCTGTGAGTTCGAGACCAGCCTGGGCTACAAAAGTGAGCTCAAGGCCAGCCTGAACTGCACAGTGAGACCCTGTCTCAAAAAGACAAAATAAAAAAAAATAAAAAAATAAAAATAAAAATAAATAAAAGAACTACTTAGGCAGGCATAGGGACCAGGTTCAATCACCAGCGTGCAGTTCCAGCCCAACCCCTAAAGCACCCTGAGATGACCAATGAGACTGGACGTGGTGGCATGTACCTGTAATCTAATGCTTGGTAGGCTGAAAACAGGAGGATCACTATGTCACTATGAGTCTAATCTGTGTAAAGAGACCCTGTACACCTTATACTAAATATGAAAGAAGGAAAGAGGAGGAGGAAGCGGAGCAGGAGGAGGAGGAAGAGCTTAAAGTGGGCTGGAGATATAGTTCAGTGGTCTAAGTACTTGCCTGGCAAGCCCTTGAGTGCTGTGTGTGCCATGCCCACCCTAAAACAAGGCATGGTGATGCATGCCTGCAATCCCAGTGCTGGAGAGCTGAGACAAGAGAATCACTATGAGTATGGGCTAGATAGCAAGATCCTGTACTAAATTAATAAATACAGAATTTAAATATGACTTTGGAGGGAAGTAGTTTATGTTGTGAAAGAAAATAACTTCCAATCCAGATGGGTGTAGCCTGCAAAACCATCTATCAATTCCATGGCAAGATAAGATTTTTCCATGACAAATAACAACTGAAGAAATTCAGTCACCAAACCAACCTTATCTCCTCTGTTGCTCCTTGTCTCTTTTCCCCACCATGCACTACACATCTGCCATGCCACCCTGCCTTGGAGCCAGCCGATATGTCTGTCTGTGTGTGTGTTGTGTGTGTGTGTGTGTGTGTGTGTGTGTTTGTTTGTGTGTGTGTGTATTTGATTGATTGATGTTATGGCTCAGCCTGCCCTGGGGGTGGCAGGGAGTGGCGCCAGGGATTGAACCATGGCCCCTGTGGTTGCCTAAGCTTACCTAAGAAGGTGCTTTAAACTGCTGAGCCATCTTGCTGGCCCTCCAGCTGATATGGATTAAAACCTCTACAAGGGCCGGTGGTATAGCTCAGCGGATTTAGTGCTTGCTTAGAAAAGCACAGGGGCCAGGGTTCAGTTCCTGGCCCCACCTGCCATGCCGGCCCTGCTCTAGAGAGTGCTGAGCCAGCAATAGAGTCTGGGCGTGGTGGCGCACGTCTGTAATCCCAGCACTTGGTAGGTACAAACGGGAGGATCACTATGAGTCAGTAGTGAGACCCCCTCCCAAAAAAAAAAAAAAAAAAACCTCTACAAATTGTGAACTAAATAAACTCTCCCCCTTTTATTTTAGGGGTCGGTGTAGTGGTTGATACAATGTGTCAACTTGGCTGAATGACTCACTCAGTGGCCTGGTTCCCTGTTGGTGGGAGCTCCACTCTGGGGTACAATTGGTTCCTCCCTGGAGTGTGAGCAGGGCCTGCCTGCCTAGGATCTGATTGTCTTTCTCCCTAGAGTGGGTATGATTCTGCCTGGGGTATGACTGGTTCCACCCTAGGGCACAATGGGCCCATGTCAGAATGACTGAGCACAAAGAGACTTTTTACAGGGCTGAGGAAGGAGTCAACACTTCACTCCGCCGGAGAAGCTTCCGTCTTCGCATTCAGCCTGGACTTCGTCATCTGGCTTGCAGCGCAGACTCCTCGGCCTCCAGCTTGGATCTTGCACCATCCGTTGCAGACTCTTCAGCGTCCATTACAGACACTTCAGTCTTCATCAGTCAACAGAGAGAGACTTACGCGGAGTGCTGCAGTGAAGTCCAGAGCACAGGACTGAATCCTTCAGTCCAGAGTGTGCAGATGCCCTCTGCACGCTTTCTCATCTGACTCTGTGACTGACTACTGTAAGCCAATCTTATAATTCCTTATCGATTGTATATTTTGTGTTAATATCCATTCCTTATATCTGTTCTGTTCCTCTAAATAAAACCCTGACCAATACAGTCGGGTATTTTGTCTCAGCAACAAGAAAGGTAACTAAGACACAACCTAACTGAAAAATACTCAATAGTTTTATTTCAAAATGCTATCAGAATTCAATGGTTTAAAACTTCTCGGGCTTTTTTTTTTTTTTTTTTTTTTTTGCTTCAAGCCTGGACTAATGATAAACTAACAACCACTCCTAAGGCTAACATTTTACTTAAATGATATTTCAATTTTTTGCACCGTGGAGATGTAGTGCAGCACCTTACATATGTAAGCCTATGCTCTGAACTACACAGCACCTATCCCAACATTTCATTTGTGTATGAAACAGAATAGTGGCGCCAAGTTCAGAGCATAAATTCTCTCTGAGGCACGGTAACTGCCCCCATCTTTAATGCTATTATTTAAGGGCTGACTAGACTAATAATAATGCTATCATTAAGGGCTACGGTGGTGCATGCCTGTAATTCTAGCACTCTAGTAGGCTGAAGCCAGAAGATTCTAAGCCCAGCCTAGGCAATTAGCAAGACTTTCTGAAAATAAAAAATTAAAAAGGGACTGAGGATACAACTTACTGGGCAGGCCTGTTGTTCAATCCTCAGTACCACACACACATGGGAAAAGACACAGACACACAAATGCACATGGATGCACACAAAGGGTCATGCCAGGCAGGGCAAGTACTGTCATCTCCACTTAAAGAAGAGTAAAGTGAGGATCTAAGCTATTAGTGTCCAGGGAAGGACTCAAATTAGGTCTGATTTCAGAGTCCCAAGATCTTTCTGGTACACCTCTCAATTCAGCAACAAATAGCAGAAAAAGAACATTTTGTAACACAGAGAGCTGGCATATATCCTCAGAGTTCGAAGTACATTCAAAATTACCTTTCACAAAATGGGAAGACGAGGCACTGAGGAGCTCAGTGGAGAGGCATCAGCACATCACTCACTTACGAACAGTGGGTAGCTACATGGTCTGGAATCTCTCACCATCTCACCTTGTCCAAATGAATCAATGCTGTTCTTCAGTGTCTCCATATCACAAGTGAACCGAGCTACTCGTCCCAGATCCTCATCATATTTACGTTCACTAACAAAGTGCTGGAGAAAGGTCAAATGTCTGCAGGTTAGACACACATGGTACAAGAAAACTGTAATTTACTATATACAGGTAAAATAGTGTTCTTGTTTGTTTGGGGGGTATTGGGAATCAAACTCAGGACTTTATGCTTACAAGGCAGGTGCTGTGCCACTGAGCTATACCCCTGGCCTGTTGTTTGTTTTATGGATAGGGTATTGTTTCACTATGTAGCCCAAACTGGCCTTGAACTCATGGCAATCTTTCTGCCCCAGCTTCCCCAGTGCTGGGAGCATGTGCCACCACATCTAGCCTAAAAACAGCATTATTTTCCATTTTCTTCTTTCAACTGCTTCAGAGTTTACTAATTAACTGTCACATTAATCTTTCTTTTTTCATTTAGGCATTTGGTACAGGGTCTCATTACGCAGCTTGGACTCACAGTGATCCTCCTGTTTTCAGCCTCCTCAGAGCTGGGATTACAGGCATAAGCCACCAGGCCAAGACTGGTTTGCCAGCTCAGTGCATCCTGGGGCTGGGGCTGGCACCATATGCAGGACCAGGGATCAAACCCTAGTCCCTGTGCTTGCCAAAGCAGGCGCATGGCCCACTAAGCTATCTCACTAGTCCTTGTTTTCTTTTTCTTCTTCTTCTTTTTTTTTTTCTCTCTTTAGGTGAGCTTTAGTTTTTGGTGCCAAGGACCAAACCCAGGGCTTCCAGCTTGCTAAACAAGCGTTGTACTGCTGAGCTAAATCTCTAGCCCGCACTCATTTTCTCAAGGGCCCAAAAATGAGTTTGAAAATATTATGGAATGCTACATGATGGTCAAAGCCCAGTATGTATAATTAGAAACCGCAAGAAAGGAAAAGGAGAGAAAATTTGTAGTAGCAAACCAGCCTCCCACGATGCGTATACAGAAGAGCCAACAAAGATGTTCATAAACTATGACAACAATCCCTTTTTTTTTTTTTTTTGAGACAGGGTCTCGTTATGCAGTTCAGGCTGGCGTTGAGCTCACTTTTGTAGCCCAGACTTGTCTCGAACTCACACTGATCCTCCTGACTCAGCCTCCCAAGTGCTGGGATTACAGGCACGAGCCACCACGCCCAGCTTGCAATCCCATTTAGATAGCTACTTTGGTGTTCTTCAATAGGAACTTCTTTAGGAAACCCACTTCATTTCTGTATACAAACAATTTCTCCCTCCCTCCTTCCCTCCCTTCCTTCTTTCCTTCTTTTCTTCCCTCCTTTCTTTCTTTTTTGTGGGACTGGGGCTCAAACTCATGACCTTGCACTTGCCAGGCAGGCACTTGTGCCATGGAGCTATCTCCCCAGCCCCAAGAACAATTTCTTGAGATGGAAAAATCATTCATGTGAAAAGTCAATGTTGCAAACAAGAAAAGTTTATGCTGCAAGTGATTTAATCTTTTTAAGCAGACTGAGTTGAGAAGTAATCAAACCCTTGGGTCAAAAAGCATACTACAGAAATTGTGGAGCTAGAAACATATTAGGAATAAAGTGCTTCTCGAGATCTATGTCAATAAACAATGCCTAAGATAGTTTGGAAATCATTTTTCAAATGCAACAGATGAAAAAGAAAAATTAAGGCCCTAGATATAATTTGAAAGAACTCAACTTCCCAGAGCCATCCTCTTAACTGGGGGTGGTATACTGCTATACTGACTGCATCAGAATCCTTAGGAAGCATCTGGGCACACTGACAGGGAAAGCAGAGAGAAAGCCAGGCCTTGAAGTCCCAAAGCTTCTGAGTATACTGTGGCTAGGAAAGTATGAGAACCTCTTATAACAGAACCTTCAGATATATATCAATCTCAGATTAATTCTGAAACAAATTCTAGGA
The DNA here is from genome assembly GCA_004027025.1 of Myocastor coypus. Classification (NCBI taxonomy): domain Eukaryota; kingdom Metazoa; phylum Chordata; class Mammalia; order Rodentia; family Myocastoridae; genus Myocastor; species Myocastor coypus. The sequence goes on along the minus strand of PVJA010023659.1, from coordinate 14,586 downwards.
TTTGTTGAGCCAAAGACATAATAGGAGTGGTACAAATTAAAAAAAAAATTATTTTTGGCTTTTTGAGACAGGGTCTCACTGTGCAGTTCAGGCTGGCCTTGAGCTCACTTTTATAGCCCAGGCTGGTCTGGAGCTCACACCAATCCTCCTGCTTCAGCCTCCCAAGTGCTGGGATCACAGGCATTACCACCACACCCGGCAGGAGTGGTACAAATAAAATGATCTGGAAATGAGACATTTCAATTGCACAGCACCCACCTCGGTACACTGAAAACATGTAGAGAAATACAGTCTTACTCAGACTCAAGAAATATTTCCAGCAGCTTAAAAATCAGCCACATGGAAGAGGAGAAGATAAAGCCTAGGAGAACCAGAATTCTCAGCTAATTCCAAAGGGGTTTCCACTTTCTCCCAGATAGTTGAATAAAACTGACTAGCATCAACAGCAGGAAGACATTCTGTAAAATTCTGTAGTATTATTTTGATTAAACAAGAAATGGTAATTTAAAACTAGTATTGTTTTGAGCTGGGTGTGTTGGAACATACTTGTAATGCCAAGCATTACAAAATACTTATAATCGGGAGGCTGTACAGGAGGCCTGCTGGAGTTTGAGACTAGTCTGTACTACACAGTGAACTCAAGGCCAGCCTGAAGCCATCTCAAAAAAAAAAAAAGTAATGTTGATGAATGTGTGAATGTTTAATTGTTTGATCAATCTTATATACTTATATGTATTAATCTAAACTGATCTGATGAAAATATGTAATATAACCATTGTTAAATTTATACAATAAAAAATATTAGAATTTTTTTTAAAACTTAAATTCAAATTAAAAAATAAAAAAAAGGTGTGTGTTTTGTTTGGTTCTTTCACTCCAATAGATTCTAAGGGGAAGGAGAGAGAGAGGACAGTAACCTTCTTTAGGTTTATGTTAAACACTGACTCATAGTGACAACAAGGACCCCTGTGTTATGGTTTATGTCTAGTTGTCCCTCCAAAGCCTCATGTAGTCATTGGGCGGGGACTTCTATAGATTGACTTGACTCATGAGTCACTGGGATTATGTGTTTTAGTACTGATGGGATTATCGGTCTGAGTAGGGCTGGGACTATGGGTGTGGTCTAGGGCAGATATCCTAAGGCAGAGAGCCTGATAGGAATATAAAGAGAGATAGAGAGACAGACGAGAGCTGTTGCTCTCTGCTGCCCTGTTTGGTTGGCTACCTCTGCCACCATTTTGTTGCTGTTTTACCGCCATGAACTAGACACTCTCTGCCCTGCTCCACTCAGCCTTGGGCCAGCTGAATATGGACTGAAACCTCCAGTAACTGTGAGCTTAATAAGCCTTTCCTTCCTTCATTTTGAGTGTCAGGTATTTGTCTCAGCAACGAGTAAAATGTAAGTAAGACACCCTGAAGGTGATTTTTCACCTATGTGTAAAGCTGTTTTTAGTTTTTGCAGCAATGTTCTCATCAAATCTGGCAACAATGCATACGTGTTCAGAAAGATCAGAGGGCAAGGACTCAGGAGCACAAAAGTGCATCTCCCCTTGTTAATACCGCTCGGGGCTATCAACAACTGCGCAGACCGTTAGCGGCACAACCGTCTATGAATGCCCTCACATCTCTTGGATGCATATGCTTAGTCTTGGAGACGCACTGTTCTTCATATAAGAATTTAAAAGATATAAAAATAAGTTGGGTACAATGTGTATTCTCATAATCCACAAGTATCACTGAAGCCTGGCCAACTTAATGACTTTAAGGAGACCATATCTCAAAGCAGAAACATTTTAAAAGCTGATGGGGATATAGACAGTGTGAAAAATCTGGATTCAATCTTCATTATTGCAGTAAATAAACTTAAAAAAATAAGTGGTATGAATGATAAATTCCAGTAATCTTTTTACAGATTAGAACAGAATCAGTATCTCAAATTGTTCATTTTTCCTATAAAATCAAATTTGAGGGCTGGGCATGTAGCTCAGCAGTAGCACATCTGCCTATGTGAGGCCTTGGGTTCATTCCTCAGCAGCCCCCGCCCCAAAAATGAAATCAGAATTGACCAACAACTGCTATTTATTGAATGCCTGCTACATGCCAAGCACTTTGCTAGGAACTGGGAATACAGTAGGTCCTGCTGCTATGAAATTCAGTCTAGCAGAGAACAGAGGTTAATCAAATGCAAGTAAAGTTAGAACTGCTATGAAAGCCCAGCACAGGGAAGCCAAGCAGAGTAGCTCAAGAGTGCTCAGAGGGAGAAAAGAATATCTGGGACAGATAATGGTGGCTACTCTAGCCAAGAGAAAAGGAAGTTTCTGTGGCAAGGCACTGCTGGTGCAACTGGAGCCCAGATGGTAAAGGGAGCCTACTACGAAACAAGGATAATGGCAGAGCCAAACCAGGCAGAGCTCTGCAGTCTATGTTAAGAATTTAGTGTAGGGGCCCGGCAGGATAGCTCAGTGATCTAAAGCACCTGCTTAGGAAAGCTTGGGCAGCCGCAGGGACTGCGGTTCGATCCCCGGCACCACATGCTGTGCCAGCCCTACTCTGAGGGCTGGCTGAGCTGGCCATAAAAATAAATAAACAAACAAACAAAAGTTCTGAAACAAGAAAAAAATTAAATTAAATTTTTAAAAAAAGAATTTAGTGCACACTTGTATAACTCCAACACTTGGGACGCTGAGGAAGGAGGATCACTACAAATCCAAGATCAACCTGAGCTACCCAGTTAGTTCAGCTCCTGCCCTATCTAGTGGGAGAATATCTCAACAGCCCCATAGGAAAAAAAATATATATAGTATCTATCCTAAAAACACTGAGAAGTTAGAAGCAGGTTACTATAGTTTGAGGAACAGAGGGGTAGGAAGGGTGGAGCAGTGGTAAAGTGGATGGAGAGAATTAGGTAAAAGCTTATACAGAAATCCAAGCAACAGATGATGGTAGCTTGATCATGAAGGAGGTGGAAGGGATAAAGAGAAAAGGTCAGAACTGAGATGCAGTAGGTCAAATGGACAAAGTATGCTGATACATGGGAAATGGAAATGGAAAAGTTTTCCTGAGGTTTTCAGCTTGGACAACTGAATAGATGACAGTACTACTTACATAAAGGAAGGGAACCTGGGAAAGGGCCACGTTTGGAAGGGAAAGATCTGGAGTTCAGTACACATGGCTATGAATTATGGAAATATGCTACTTTAGTTCCTGAGGGTGAGAAGAAAAGACTGAGAAGGGCTAGGGATATAGCTCAGTGGAATAAGCGCCTGCCTGGCAAGCACAAGGTCCTGAGTTCAGTCCCCAGTACTGGAAAAGAAAAGGCAGAGAGAAGGAAATTCTACCTTGATATCAGCTCTGAGCTCAACCAGTTGCTCTTCTGACATTCGCACAGCCACATCAGTCATCTTCTTTAGTAGTTCGGCTTTCTTTTGTCGGCTGAGTAAAATCTCCACTGCAGAGCAAAAGGGAATATGCATCTTACAGTGCTGCTTAATAGGGTAAAGAAAAAGTAGAAGTCTAAGCCCAACAGTATGTGTTTGGACAGTCAAGGGCTTAACTGCCTATCTATCCAGAAAGCGAAAAGACCAAAGACCCAATTTCCACCTTCTGGGAAGTCTCTGAAACAGCTAGGAGGTAAATATTTTTTATGAATCACAATCACAAAGACTCATAAATCATCTGTTATTTTTCTTTTTTCTTAGTCAAAAACATTTTATCAGGATGACAGTATAAATTAAGACAAATATGTGCACATGGTGCACATTTATCTAAAATAAAGATATAAAATGAAAATTAAGTGTCTCTCCTATTCTGACTGTGTGACTACATACTGAAGGAATTGTGTTGTTAACTTCTTGCATATACTTCTAGATACTTTTGATATTGGTCAGCTTTAGATTGCTGGGTCAAAGTACCCGACATATATAGGAGGAAAGCTTAGAGGTTTCAACCCATGACTCCAGACAGAACATCATAGTGGCAGAGGAAAGCTGTGGACCTCATGAGAGTCAGGATGCAGAGCACAGAGGAAGAACCATGGTCCAGATATAGTCCCCATCATCTACACATAATGATGCTTTAATCTCCTACATGTCCCTCAAGCCAATCACATTGACAGGATTGACCATCATATGATCTCTATACATTCAATACACTACCCATCTCTCTCCTTCCTCAAAAGTCTATCAAATACAGGTTTCTTCCTTCACGTTTTCTGTTTGGCTACAGGGTCTTGCTACACAGCCCAGGCTGGCCTCAAATTTGTAGTGATCTGGTCAGTGAGATGGCTCAGCAGTGTAAAGCGCCTGCTTAGGCAAGCTTAGGTAACCTCAGACACCACATGCTGTGCCAGCCCCACACCCAGAGCAGGCTGAGCTGGAAGACGAAGACAAAGACGAAGAAGACGACGAGGACAACGACGACGATGACGACAACGACAAAGAAGAAGTAGTAGTAGTAGTAGTAGGATAAATAACTCAGCAGTAGTAGGAGTGGTGGTGGTAGTAGTAATATAGTAGTAGGATAAATAACTCAGTGGATTAAAGCACCTGCAAGCAGGTACAGGGGCCAGGGGTTCGATCCCTGGGTCTGCTGTGCCAGCCCCACCCCCAGGGCACACTGAGACAACAATTGAGACTGGGCATGGTGGTCCCCACCTATAATCCCAGTTCTTGGGGGACTGTAAAAAGATAATCACTATGAGTCTGATTTAGTAGTGAGACCCAGAACACCCTGTAGACCCTTCGAAAATAAAAACAAATAAAAAAACAAATTGTGATTCCACTGCCTCAGCCTCCTGAGTGTTAGTAATACAGGCATGTGCCACCACACATGACCTTCCTTTATTTTCATCAATTTCACTTTTTTTTTTTCTGGTCTTTGTGAGAGGTCTCACTATGTAGTTCAGACTGGCTTTCAACTCACTACATAGATCAGGCTGGCCTTGAACTTAACAGCCTCCTGCATCAGCCTACAGAGTATTGGTGTGCACCACTACACCTGGCTAATTATTTTTACTTCTATCTTGACATTCAGTCCTTATTCATACATCTGGATTATCTTAGTTCAGCAAACTACTATGTAAACACAGTACTTATCACATTCCCTAATGATACATATTCAGGTTGTTACACTCTGTGTGTATATTTCACTTCACATCCAACCCAGACTGGCCTCCAACTCCTGGACTCAAGTAATTTTCCCATCTCAGCCTCTCTACTGTTAAAACTATAAGAATGCTCCACCCTACTCCTGGCTTGTTACACCCTTGAAAAAGGACCTTCTATGGCTTACTCCCTATTGTAGAACTCAGCTACAGCCAGGATAGACAACAGAAAAGAAAAAGATCTCCTGTAAGACAACAGGCAAAAGAAATATGCCTAGGAAGCAGAACCAGGGACTGTCAGATAAATCACCCAAGGAAAATTTATCACCAGGTCAAAGACTCAGCTATTCTTATTCAATATGACTTAATCACTGCTTTTCCAAGTGAGAATTTCTACTTAGAATTTTTCTCTTCTCTCTACCTGGAAGTGGAGGCATTTAGCCACATTTTCTCACAACATGTCATGTCTGAACCTAATGAAAGACCTGAAATTACTCAGAAGACTTGGCCTTTCAGCTGAATGAACTAACTAGACTTTCCAGATGCTGCCATTTAGAAGAAGGAGGTTATGTTCTCTTTTTAGAAATACAAAAGACTTATTAGTTGACTGAATGTCCATTCTCCTTTTCTTCTTATCGAAGTCCAATGTTTGCTGGGTACCAATGTGCTTAGTTAAAAATCCACACTTCCTATAGATAGGTCATGGGTTCAACCCCTGGGATCTAAGCAAAAGTCACGGGAGGGGGGTGTTGCAGGAAAGCTCTTTCAAAGATGTACTTTTTTGCCGTTCTTTGACTGAAGCCTTCAGAGATAGCTGCTCAATACACGCACACTAAGAACAGCTGAATACAAGGATAGAGAAACCTGGGTCCTTAATGTCATCTCAGAGATGTCTTACCAAGTTCTGGATCTTTTCACTCTTCACCTCTGGACTTTGCACTTCATGAGAGAAAAGTAAACACAATAATTTAGGCCATCTACTACAAATACTCAAACTCATCTTCTGACAGAAGCCTATCTTGAGAAATTAGCAAAATTTATGTTGGAAAAAATAGAATTTTCAGGGCTCCACAGGCATTAAAGAAACTGAGTGTCTTCAGAAAATTTACTTAACACAACTGCTACTTATATGCCACTATGGGTTGGCCATAACTATGCCAGATTAACCAATGAGGACATGCCTTCCCAAGTCAGGGACATGGCAACCACCAATGCTCAACATCTACAGCTACTAGCTATTGGTCTAGCCCCCAAGATTTTCTTTTTTTTTTTTTTAAGTATTTTTTTTAATTTTTTATTTTATTTATTTATTTTTTTCTTGTTTCAGAACCTTTATTTGTTTATTCACTCATTTTTATGGCCGGCTCAGCCTGCCCCGAGGACAAGGCTGGCGCAGCATGTGGTGCCGGGGATTGAACCATGGTCCCTGCAGCCGCCCAAGCCCTCCCAAGGAGGCGCTCCAGACCACTGAGCCATCCTGCCGGGCCACCCCCAAGATTTTCTATTTGGATAATTTTCAGTTTTTCTCAGCTCTAGGATCCAGAGATTTTATGATAAAAATAAGTAAACATGTTGAATAGATTTCTAAAATTTAACCTAACTATATAATACCAGAAAAGCCAACTGCGGTGGTGCACGCCTATGACCTCAGCACTTAGGAGGCTGAGGCAGTAGAATCACCATGAGTTTTGAGGCTAGGCCGGGCTACAAAGCATGTTCAAGATCAGCCTGTACTATATACTGAGACCCTGTCTTGAGGAGGAGGATGAGGAGGAAAATGAGGAAGAGGAGGAGGAACAGTAAGAAGATGAAGAAGAAGATGAGGGAAAAGAGGAGTAGGAAGAAGCCAAAGAAATGGAAGAGAGGGGAAGGTAAACAAATACTTGTATTTATGAAATTTAAACTTTCTTCTTTCAGATTATGACTTCACCAGGTTGCTATTACAGTTTGTGTCTAGTTGTCCTCCAGAGGTCTCATGAAATCATGAAGTGGGGCATTCTAGAGTTTGAGACTTGACTCATGATCCACTGGGATTATTTTTTAGTTCCAATGGGATTATGGGTCTGAGTACTGCTGGGATTATGGGTGTGGCCTGAGGCAGATAGGCTGAGGCAGAGCCTGAATGTAACATAAAGAGACAGAGAGACAGACTCTCTCTGTTGCTCTCTGCTGTCCTGATCGGTCAGCTTCCTCTGCCGCCATTTGGTTGCTGTCTCACTGCCATGAACTGGTTGCTCTCTGCCGTGTGCCAGTCTGCACTGGAGCCAGTCGAGTATGGACTGAAACTTCCAGTAACTGTGAGTTAAATAAACCTATCTGTCCTTCATTTTGGGTATCAGTTATTTGTCCCAGCAACGAAAGAAGAGTAACTAAGACAGTTGCCTACAACTGAATGTATTCCTTCCTGTCATTGCCTAACCTAGAATTTTGTCTTTTGTTTCTAAAAGAGCCTTCAATCAGTGTTTATAATCAATAAGCAATGAAAAAAGGAGTGAACTGGGACACAAATCATTTGTGAGTTGACTCAACCTACCTTTTTCTTTGAGACAGGATCTCACTTTGCAGTGCAGGTTGTCCTGGAACTCTGCAGCAATCATCCTGCCTCAACTTCCCGAGTTCTGAGATTACAGGTTTGTGCTATCATGCCAGTTCCTAGCCTATTATTTCCATTCTTATCAACTTAAGGGTAGGTTAAAAAGAACCTATCTCGATATGAAGATCATATATAAATCTGTATGAGAAAACTCTGAACCAGAGCCAGTCAAACATCTCAACAGATTAAAGTACCTGCAAGCAGGTGCAGAGGCTGGGAGTTCAATCCCCTGGCCTGCCCTGCTGGCCCCACCCCTGAGTGTGCTGAGATGGCAATTGAGACTGGGCATGGTGGCCCCCACCTGTAATCCCAGCTCTTGGGAGTCTGTAAACAAGCAGATCACTATGAGTACAATCTAGTAGTAAGATCCTGAATACCCTATAGACCCTTCCTTCCAAAAAAAAAACTGAACCATGAAGTACTATGAACATGAAAACTACTCAATATAAGGCAAATTTGCAAAGAAAAAGCTCCTTCTTCACAGTACTGGCAAAGGAGTTTACACTGTATTACTAAAGGCCAATACTTTCAGGGAGGAAGAGAAAAGACATAAAGTTATAAAACTGGTGATGTGAGATAAAATTCTGTGGCTTTGAATTTCATAAAATAAGGCTAGCCAAGCGAGGTTCCTATCCGTCTATATGAAGTATGTTTCAAATTCTCCATAAAAGATAAATTTTAAAAAATACTTCCTCAGGGCCAGCGAGATGGCTCAGCAAGATGGCTCAGTGGTCTAAAGCACTTGCTTAGGTAAGCTTAGGCAACTACAGAGACCACAGTTTGATCCCTGGCACCACATGCTGCACTAGCCCCACCCCCAGTGCAGGCTGAGCCCACCATTAAAAAAAAAAGTACTTCCTCAAAAATAAGGACAAGCCGGGCGTGGTGGCGCACGCCTGTAATCCTAGCACTTGGGAGGCTGAGGCAGGAGGATTGGTGTGAGTTCGAGACCAGCCTGGGCTACAAAAGTGAGCTCAAGGCCAACCTGAACTGCGTAGCGAGACCCTGCCTCAAAAAGACAAAAAAAAAAAAAAAAAAAAGGACAATACTTGCTTACTAGTTTTAGTTTGGCACTTCATTTCCAAAAAGCAGCTAAAACTTTCAAATTTAGAAATTTCAAAATATGCAGTTCAGCCTCAACTCTGAGAAATGGTAGATAGTATTTTTGTATCATTCTCAACACTAAACTTAAAAGAGGGTCACACTGGACTGTGGCACTTTCAAGCTATTTTCCTGTCATGACCAGAAGCACACATGATTTCTATTATCAATTTAAAGATAGGTTAAAAGAAATAACCTTTCTAATTCTAAATCTAGCATTCAATATATGAAAATAAAACTTGCCACTGAAAAATCCCAAACCTATGCTGCTGCTAAAGTTGTAGCTGGAATTTCTTTTCTTGTAGTTGTGGACCTTTAACCCAGCAATTAACAGAAATAACAAATATAAGATACCTGGTTTTTTCATAAGAAATCCCTCAAATCACTAGTCCTCCAGAATCCATTTCAGTAAGCTTGGAAAGCCCATTAGTCATGTCACTCTGACAGACATGAGTGAAGACTGAGTACAAACAGAAACCAAAGAACATTCTGACTTAAGTAATTAAAAGAATGTATATATCCAACTGTAGAAAACATGGTGAAATCTTACCTGATTATGCTAAAAGTTTCTTGTTTTGTTTTATTTTGTTATACAGATAGAAAAAGAAATCCCAGGAGAACTGCTTAATCAATGAAGGGAAAACAAGATAAAATGAGACCCAGCCATCCTTGACAGTTATTTGGGAGACTGAGGCAGAAGGGTCACAAACTTGAGGCTTTGTGAGACTTCTCAAATAAATAGGGCTGGGGATGTAAAAGCCTTTCCCCAACAGCACTAACTGGTGGAGTGCTTACCTAGCATGTTGATGCCCTGGGCTAAATCCTCAGCAATGTAAAAACAAAAAAATAACAAAACCCAAGCATCTGCAGGACACTTTATTGTCTTAATATTAGTATTTTGGTGTTTGATACCATGATGCAATCTATTACCCACTGAACTCTATGTTACATATATTTCTGAAATATCAAAACTTGAAAATATTTGAAAAAGAGACTTTCATAAAATTTCCTCTTGGAACAATTCACATTCTGGCGTGACACAGCTGCTCAAAACTGATTAAGCCCAGCATGGTAGTCCACACCTGTAATCCCAGCACTCTGGAAGCTGAGGCAGGAGGCTTATAAATTCAAGACCAGCCTGAGCAATTTAGTAACTTAATAAAATGCTGTCTTATAATGCAAAATAATCCAACACTCATTCATGATTTTAAAAAAATGAAAAATAAATAGGTATAGAAGGACTTTTGCTCATTCTTCTTTTTTAATGTGTTTGGCACAGTGTCTTACTATGCAGCTCAAACTTGTGAGCCTCCTGTTCCCAGCACTGGGATTACAGGCATGTGCCACCACATCTGCTCTCCATGGCCCCTGAGAACGCACAGGGGGCACTGCCAGGGCAGTCTGTGGTGCTGGGGATCAAACCCAGTACCCTGGCACTTGCCTAAGCAGGCGCTTAGTCAACTGAGCTACCTCACCAGCCTGAGTTATGCTCATTCTGATAAAATCCACTTATGACAAAACTTACTGACCACGTTTGAATGATCCATTACCCACATCATATAAATGGGGAAAAACTGAAAGTTTTTCCTCTAAAAACATGAAGAAGACAAATAAGTCCCCTTGTCATCCTTGTTTAATATTATCCTTGAAACTAGCCAGAGCAGTGAGGCAAGAGAAAGAAAGAAATAAAATATATATGTATCAGAGAAGCAGTCAAGCTACTTTTACATGCAATGGCATAATCCTTACATAGAAGGCCCCAAAATTTCCAGCGACTTCTTGATAAAGTAAATGAACTAAAGAAGCATGACACAAAAGCAACACACAAAAATGAATAGTGTTTCTATACATCAATAATGAACCCTCTGCCAGGCGTGGTGGCACACGCCTGTAATTCCAGCACTTGGGAGGCTGAGGCAGGAGGATAGGTGTAAGTTCGAGACCAGCCTGGGCTACAAAAGTGAGTGCAAGTCCAGCCTCAACTGCATAGTGAGACCCTGTCTCAAAAAGACAAAAATAATAATAATAATAATAATAATAATAATAATAATGAACCCTCTAACAAAGAAATTAGGAAAATAATACTACTCACAAGAGCTTCAACAGAAATGAAAACAATGCCAGGTATAGTGGTGCATGCCTGTAATTCTAACACTGGGGAGACTACGGCAGGAAGATCACTGCCAAGTTCAAAGCCAGCGTGGGATACAAAACCAGACTCTGTCTTAAAAATAAATAAATAAAGCAAGCCAGATGTAGTGATGCACACCTGCAGAGCTGCTGAGTTCGAGGCCAGCCTGGACTACATAGTGAGTTCAAGACTAGCCTGAACTACATAGCAAAACTTTGTTTCCCTATCTCTGTCTCTGTGTTTGTCTATCTGTCCCCCACCCCCTCTCATATACACATAACTTAGGAGTTAGCCTAAAAAGGAAGTAAAAGACCTCTATAATGAAAACTAGAGTACTCGAAAAAGCTGAAAGCAATGGAAGAAGATATCAAAATATGGAAGATATTTTCTGTTCCTAGATACGAAGAACCAATATTGTTAAAGCAGCCATATTCCCAAAACTGATACGAAGGTTTAATGAAACACCAATCCAAATACCAATAGTTTTCCTCATAGAACTAGAGAAAACAATCCTCAAATTCATAGGGAACCAGGAAAGGCACCGAATGGTGAAAGCAATTCTAGGCAAAGCAAGAGGCATCTAATTCTCAATTGCAAATTATATTACAAAGCTATGATAATGGAAAAAAAGCCAGCATGGTAGGGTTGGGGACTTACAACCTTGCAAACAAGGGGTCCTGAATTCAATTCCCAGTTTAATTCCTTGTCTAATACTGTACTTGAAACTAGCCAGAGCAGTGAGGCAAGAGAAAAGAAAAGAAAGCATGGTGCTAGCATAAGAACAGCTTTGTGATCAGTGGAACAGAACACAGGATGCAGAAACAAGCCTAGGCATTCAGCTATCTGATCTTCGACAAAGAGGCCATAAACATACTGGAGGAAAGATAGTGAGTGTCTTTAACAAATGTTGCTGGAAAAACTGGTTATTCATATACAGAAAATGTACTAAAGTAATAAGATCAAAGATCCACTAGTTACCTTGTAATAAGCAAAAACAACGGCTCAAAGATCTAAATATTAAAACAGGAATACTCTGCTAGAAGATAAAATAGGTAAAACTCTTTAAGATATAGGCAAGGACATTTTGACCAGAGCCCCAAATGCACAATAAATACAAGCAAGAATCAACAAATGGAATATCAAATTATAAACCTTTTGCAAAGGAAACACCAACAGGGTGAAAAGATATCCTACAGAATGACATAAAAAAATTTGCAAGCTACAACTTTAACAGAGAATTAGCATCTAGAACATATGAAAGGCTCAAGGGGCCTGGCGGGACGGCTCAGTGGTCTAAAGCACCTGCTTGGGAAAGCTTGGGCGGCTTCAGGGACCGTGGTTCGATCCCAGCACCACATGCTGCGCCAGCCCTGCCTTCAGGGCAGGCTGAGTCGGCCATAAAAATGAGTGAATAAACAAATAAAGGTTCTGAAACAAGAAAAAAATAAATAAATAAAATAAAAAATTCTAAAAAAAAAAAAAAAGGCCCAAAAAAATTGAAGCCCTCAAAATAACATGCCCAACCAAAAGGCAACTGAAATGAATAGATACTTCTCAGAAGAACTGTTCAACATCTCTGCAAAAATGCAACGTAAAAGAACATTGAGATTCCATCTTACTCCAAAAGGAATGGTTATCATTACAAAATCAGGTAAGAACAAACCAGTCATGGTGGCATGAGTCTATAATCCTAGCATCTGGGAAACAGGAGGATTGCTCCGAGTAGGAGAACAAGCCAGACTACACAGTAAATTCAAGGCCAGCCTGTGCCGCGGCCAGCGCGGGGAGAACTCGGGAGAGAGACTGAAACGCAGAAGGACCAAACGCTCTGGTGGTGAAAGGCAGTTTATTAATAGAAGCTGTGATATTTATACAGTTCAAGGAATAATTGCAGGCCAGGTTAAGTCAGGACACACTTCCCTCTACGAGCTGTTTTTCTGTATTAATTGGCCCAGTTCTCTTTCCCAGGGTCAACACATCCTTGACTATATCTTAGTGTCTATTCTAAGCTTACTTGGCAAATATTTGCAGCTCATGGTCTGCAGGTGTCTGGGTTCATTCCAGGGAGCCCTGGCAAAGGTCCCTGTTAAAGGACCCCATTTCTACAGGGCTCAAGCCTGAACTACACTGTGACATCCTAAAACAAACAACAAAAGAACAAATGTTGGAGAGGCTGCAGAGCAAAGCCTTTTTACATTGTTGGTGGGAGTCTAGACTAATAAACCTACTATATAAATCAGTTTGGAGATTACTCAAAAACAAAAAATAGCCGGGCATGGTGGTGCACGCCTATAATCCCAGCACTTGGGAGGCTGAGGCAGAGGGTCAGTGCAAGTTTGAGACCAGCCTGGGCTACAAAACTGAGTTCAAGGCCAGCCTGAACTGCATAGCAAGACCCTGTCTCAACAAGACCAAAAAAAAAAAAAAAAAAAAAAAGCCCCAACCCGGTGCTAGCGAGGCCCGTGCGCCCGCCGCAGGTAAGCTGCCTTGGCCCCTCTGCCCCTCCTCTGTGTTCCTGCGACTAACTTCCTGTTCCAGCCCCAACCCAGTGCTATTGGGTCAGGATCCTTGGCCCGCCTTCCCTTTCCCACTTCCCCCCCCCCTTGTTTTTTTGAACCCCTCCAGCCCAAGCTCCAGTACCAAACCCATCAAACATCTCGTCTGGCAACCTATCTGGTCCATGAGCCTACCAGGACTACTCAATCCCAAAGCTCCACCTCCACCTACAGACCACACCCGCGGGGCTTCACAGCAGCTAGCAGCCCAAGCTCCAACACAGAGTCAGGAACCTCTATAGGGGAAAAAACCTGGAGTCTCCAGAACAAAGGCCCATAGACACAGCATAACGCCACCAAAGTGCAGAGGTCGCTTCCATACAAAATGATAACAAGGAGTAGGATGCAATCTCAAGGCCCCTGCCCACCCAAATCAAATACAGAAGACACTACCATGGAAGAAAATGGGAATCACACGGATGAAACCTCTGAATTGGTAGCATCTGAGGTAGACAGACAAGTGCAGAAACTTACAGAGCAACTGAGATCAGAGATAATACCTGAAGTAAAAAAAGAAATACATAAAGTGGAAAAACGGCTGGAGAAACGTATAGAGGACATCAGAGCAGAAATAATATCTAAAGTTAACAAAGACATGTCTAAATCAATAGCATCCCAAGTAGGGGAACAACTACAGAAAAGTAGAAAGGAGAACAGAACAGAAATAATCTCTGAATTAGAGAGAGAAAGGATAACCATAATGACAGACTTCAATACTATTAAAGAAGACATCGATAAAAAATTAGAGAACAGAAAAACGATGAACTCCCTGACGGAGCAATATAGGAAAGACATAGATCGCATGAAACAGTTGCAAAAAGATATACAAGAAAATAAAATCTCGATCACACGTTGAGAGCCGAATGAATGAAAATGAAGATAGAGTTTCGGATCTTGAAGACACACTTGCAGCCAGTGAAAGAGTAAGAAAGGATCTTTTAAAAACAACCAGAATGCAGGAAAAAATAATTCAACATCTGCAAGACGATGCAAAAATGAACAACATGAGATTAATGGGAATCAATGAGAAAGAAGGAGTCAATACAAATGATATAAAAAGAATATGGGCAGAAGTAATAGCAGAAAACTTCCCAAATATGAGAAA
>PVJA010023658.1:0-32705 GCA_004027025.1 Myocastor coypus | reverse complement strand
AGTTGGTTACTCTATTTGGTGGGATCTTTCTGTTCTCATTTGTTGGATTCGGGTCATTTTGGTCCCTTTCTAAAATATTTGTTAGAATATTATGTAGCACTGGTTTTGATGTCATGAAATTCTTCAGCTGTTCTTTGTTATGGAAATATTTCACTTCTCCCTCATACTTGAAGGAGAGTTTTGCCGGGTACAATAGTCTATGCTGAAAATTGTTTTCATGGAGGACTTGAAGCACTCTGCTCCATGCTCTTCTTGACTTCATGGTTTTTGAAGAGAAATCCGCTGTTATCCTGATGGGTTTTCCTTTAAATGTGATGTGTTTCTTTTCTCTAGCAGCTTTTAGTATATTATTCTTCAGCTGGATTTCTGGTATCTTGACTATTATATGTCTTGGCATGTTTTTAGTTGGGTTGATGTTATTTGGGATCCTGTAGGCTTCAGTTACCTGAATGTCTGACTGCTTTCTCAAATTTGGGAAGTTTTCTGCTATTACTTCTGCCCATATTCTTTTTATATCATTTGTATTGACTCCGTCTTTCTCATTGATTCCCATTAATCTCACGTTGTTCATTTTCGCATCGTCTTGCAGATGATGAATTATTTTTTCCTACATTCTGGTTGTTTTTAAAAGATCCTTTCTTACTCTTTCACTGGCTGCAACTGTGTCTTCAAGGTTGGAAACTCTATTTTCATTTTCATTCATTCGGCCCTGCCAACTTATGATCGAGGTTTTATTTTCGTGTATATCTCTTTGAAACTGTTTCATGCGATCTATGTCTTTCCTATATTGCTCCGTCAGGGAGTCCATCATTTTTCTATTCTCCTCTAATTTTTTTTATCGATGTCTTCTTTAATAGTATTGAAGTCTATCATTATGGTTATCCTTTCTCTCTCTAATACAGAGATTATTTCTGTTCTGTTCTCCTTTCTACTTTTGTGTAGTTGTTCCCCTACTTGGGATGCTATTGATTTAGGCATGTCTTTGTCAACTTTGGATATTATTTCTGCTCTAATGTCCTGTATACGTTTCTCCAGCCGTTTTTCCACTTCATGTATTTCTTTTTTCACTTCAGATGTTATCTCTGATCTCAGTTGCTCTATAAGTTTCTGCACTTGTGTGTCTGCCGCAGGTGTTACCAGTTCAGAGGTTTCATCTATATGGTTCCTATTTTCTTCCATGATACTGTCTTCTGTATTTGGTTTGGGTGGGCGCGGGCCCTGAGATTGCATCCTACTCCTTGTTGTTATCATTTTGTATGGAAGTGGCCTCTGCACTTTGGTGGCGTTATGCTGTGTCTATGGGCGTTTGGTCTGGAGACTCCAAGGTGGTTCCTCTACAGAGGTTCCTGACTCTGTGCTGGAGCTCTGGCTGCTAGCTTCTGTGAATGCCGGCGGATGTGGTCTGTAGGTGGAGGTGGAGCTTTGGGATTGTGTAGTCCTGGTAAGCTCATGGACCAGATCGGTTGTCAGACAAGATGTTTGATGGGTTCGGTGCTACAGTTTGGACCGCAGCGGATGCGCGGCCTGTTCTACCGGCTGGGACTCGGTCTGGACTGGAACAGGAAGTTAGTCGCAGGAGCGCAGAGCCGGGGCAGAGAGGCGCAGGTAGCTTACCCGCGGCAGACGCGAGGCCTGTGCTACCGGCTGAGACTCGGTCGGGACTGGGACAGGCATCATTCCTTTTGCAAGGGGCTGTAAATAAGATTCAGGTTGTCTTCTATCTAAGAACTGGCTTTCCATAGACTAAGGAAAATTGTAGTGCAAGATTACAGGTTAAAATATGAAAGAGCTACAGTTCCACAAGATCTTAGAAACATATTTTCTTTAATGGAATGTTAGATCATTTAATGTAACCTCTTAATACTTGAATTTGATCTGACAGAGAATTCAGAGACAGCTCTTACACTTGGTACCCACCAACCTGCCGGAGATTCCTCTGACATGTTTCTTTTGGGAGTCCAATAACATGTGTGGGGCAGCACTAGATTCAGCAATAAGCTAATGTTTAAGAGATGATGTGGAGAAGACCGAGAGATTCAGGGATAGGAGTGGTACAAGGTGATTCAGTAGATCTTTTTGGCCACTCTGCACTGGCAAAGGCATGGCTCCACTCAAAGCCTTCTCCTGTTCATCACTGTGATGGGCATTCCTGACATGATGCATTTTTGTGGTCCTCAGGCCAATCTAGCTTATACAGAGATCAGCACTCTCTCAAGGCCGTCTCCCAGCTACTCACCAAATTGCTCCTGTTGCCCCACCATGACGATGCTAGGCTCTGAGGGGACACTGCACGGGCAGAAACAAAGTGAACTTGCTGAGTCAGTGAGGCTGAAAATTTCCCTTCTGTTTCAAATGTGGTAGAACAGGAGAGGGCTAGGCAAAGCTGATTTGAGTTAGGATAGTCCAATTCTAATTCTGATGTTTTAGTGTTCGTGGCCTCAGAGAACATCTAAATGTATCTTCTGTAGTGCCAAAGAAGATGCCTGCAAACCATTGACTATATTGTCAGTGAGTCTACCTAGAGGCACCGTGGGTGCACAGACATAGAAGGAGATGACGGGAGGGTGAATATAGAGACATGGGAAGTTAAGAACATGGAAGAACAAAGAAAGCAAGACTGAAAGAGCTCATTAGCATGCCAGAGATAGGCAGAGTAAATGTACAACATTTGGGTGACATTGAGGGTAACACTCATGGCTGGATCAGTATCACTGACATGTTCTAAAATGACAGGGCCAGATATACATAAAAAGATGTGCTTGTGTCAAAACTTGCAATGAGGGCATGAAGAGAAGTATTTTTCCCCCATGGGCAAAGTGAGGTGAGAAATGGCTGAGCATTTTAGAAAATCAAGCTTTAGGCCTAATTCTAGGAAGAGAGTTCTAATTCAAGCCATCTGAAAATGGAGATGCTCTCAGCCTGCTCGGTGCTGAATCACTGGAGTGCTCAGGTGGAGACTGAGCACCTCACAGAACTGTTAGGTCAAAGCAGGACTAGACGGCTATAAGCTCCTTTGCTATTGAAATTTTGAGCAAAAGAGTAAATAGCATTTGAAAAATTAGTCTTGAGAACTGTTTGTGGAAGCAGTTAGTTTAATTTCCCTTGAAAAAACTCTCAACATGTAGCAGTATTGGTGTGCATGTGTGTGTGTGTGTGTGTGTGTGTGTGTGTGTGTGCATGTGCACGCATGCATGTGTGCATGTATGCATGTGTCTGTGTGTGTGTGTGTGTGTCTTAGTCTACACTGCAGGGACTGTAACAGTGTAGAACAATTTACTTCTATGAAGAAAATGAAATTGAACCGCTGGTCAAGGGGAGTAGATGGGAAACATTCTGCGCATGATTACACACTCTGAGCTAAAAGGAAAATTGCTGAGTGGCTGCGTAACTACCAAGGCTACATCAGGGAAGCCACACATCCAGTGACAGCTTTATTTTGGTGTTTATTGGTAAAATATCCGTACTGAAATGTGAGGATATGGGAAATAGAGTGGAGTGTTTTTATCTGAGAGCCAAGGTATGAGTAGATAGAGAGCAATATTTTATTGTAGGAAATTAATTTTGTTCTTTTGACACCAGACCTTGCAAATACTTTCAATCCATGAGTTATATGTCTTGTGTCTCATAGAAACTCTATTGAAGGCTATCTCAAAAATTGCAACCTTGATTTTTCAGGGATAAAATATATTTTATTATTTTACTATTATGTTGTTGTTTTCTTTTTTGTTTTACAGAATCACTTTATTGGAATAGCAATATCTTATATCTCTGAAAGCAGAAAGAACAAGACAATGATTTCAACATTTGGGAACTTTTTTTTTTTTTTTTTTTGTAGTACCAGGGATTGAACTCCGGGTCTTGTGCTTGCTAGGTGGGAGCTTATGCTGCTGTACTATCTCCCGAGCTTAATATTTGGAAATTCTTAATGCAAGACTTTTGATACTATAGAAGTTGAATATGCTTACATTAAAAAGATAATCAGATTTTAGAAAACTGAGAGCAGAAGCTTTCTAATCAGCAAATGGATATTTGCAGATTACTTGTCAGGTATTCTCTGTATAGATGTTGCCCTCCTATCTCTTATAAATCAACATCTTTTTTTTTAAAGAATGGCCAACTTCTTATGATTATTCAGGTAGCATTGTTCCTTTTGAAATAACAGGGAATATACAAAACATGTACACTTCCTGGTAAATACTGCTGATATTTTTGCTTTTATTCATTTTTCATGTTTAGATATATATACACAGTAGCATATAATATCTATGTACAGACCTTCATATCTTGTGTATACATTGACTGTGGTGACTGTATCTTCATTAGGTTTGTGTGAGAATGATGACATCACCCACGTAAATAAGTAGAAATTTTTGCTATTCTTCATGAAAAAAACATGGGTCTCTATGAATTATCAGAGAACGATTTTCTGCTTCTGAAATTGTGTCATACCATTTATTTATTTATTTATTTATTTATTTATTTATTTATTTATTTATTGCGGTACTGGGGATTTTTTATTTTATTTTATTTTATTTTATTTTTTTTCTTGTTTCAGAACCTTTGTTGTTTATTCACTCATTTTTATGGCCGGCTCAGCCCGCTCCAAGGGCAGGGCTGGCGCAGCATGTGGTGCCGGGGATCAAACTTGGGTCTCTGAAGCTGCCCAAGCTTTCCCAAGCAGGCACTTTAGACCACTGAGCCAACCCGCCAGGCCCCGGTACTGGGGATTAAACTCAGGACCTTACACTTGCCAGGCAAGCACTTATTCCACTGAGCTATCTTCCTGCCCCCTTATGTTGTATCTTAAATGTCTCTTATTTGACATCATTTTGCCTGAAATCTCAATGTTTTATCCAGTCTAGCTGGTCACTATCTTGCATATTTTAGGACTGTTTTCACAGGAACTTTCCTTACTCACATCAGGGAGAACTGAATTTCCACTGTTCCTGTACATGCTATACTCTAGGGTAGCTAACACTTAGCCAGATTCAGCCAGCTTCTTGGTCTGCACTGAACTGCTGAAGGCTGGATTCATTTTACTGGTATCTGAGAAACAGGTTTAGGGATAGAGAGTTGGTGCTGAGGAGATTTCTTAGGTGAGTGAATCAATGAACAGATAAATAAAATAAAGGTTGAGTAGGCCAGGTGGGACATTTGACTGTATGAAAATTTCCTTTTTATGAATATATTTGTGAAAGGAGGCCTGTTTTGAATATATCAGATGGAAGAATTCTGATTGGCCAGCGTTATTATGTAGGGATGGCATTTGCATCCCAAGCACATTCTGGAGAGGACATAGTGACTACTCTTCTAGGGTGTGGCCATGCCTGAGAAGGGTAGAGAAGTAACAGGTAGACTCTGGAGCGTGGAGGGCTCCAGCAGACAGGCTTTAGGCCTGGAGCCACTTCTGTTAGTTGTATAACCTTAGTAAATTAATTTACTTGCATGATATGAGTTTATCACTCAATAAAACAGTACAGTTAGATGACATCATCTCTGAGATTACTTTTAACTTCTACAGATGGGGGGCAGTGAGATAATGTAGCAGGTTAAGATTTCAATTCATAACCATAAATGCTTAAAATTCAAAAAAACAAAAGGGGATTCAGATGCATAGTTCTTTCCCCTGTTTATTGAAATTAGTGACAACTACCCACACACGTACATACAAGCAATTGTAAATAATTTGTTGTATGAGCATTTGCAAAGCTAATTAGTTCTCAGCAATTTAAATAGAAAAAAACACATATTGTGTTAGTAATTATGCACCCAAATATGATTCATTTTCATATTATGAAAGAAATAGAGAGCTAGAATTTAGGTGACTGTTTTTCCTTGTCTTCTGTGTATGTTACTCCTTTTTATTTAAATACTGGGGCATTTATCAGTGGTGTCTCAACTTGCTCTTACACACAGTAATCCAGGTCTTGGTCAGAAGACCTCCTGAAGAATGTTGTGAGACTTTTGTCATCCTGTAGTAAGAACAGCTCCTTTTAGGGAAGAGGGTTAGAGTTTAGAATATTTGAAGATTGCTAGCACTGACAAGGCTGAAAAAGAAAGGAGACTAAGGTCAGGGAGTTTTCCCCAGGGTGGGAGACCCACAGGGACTCAGTCCAGCATCTCAGGGGTTTCCTGTCTTGCTGCCTCTCTCCATTGGACACTGGCTGGGTGCCAGCATGCCCAGCACCTGAAGATGGGAGTCCAGTCCTGGGTGGGCTGTGGGGGATGGGAGTTGGTGGCCAAGGATGACATGCAAAGTGGCGGAAGACGTGGCTCTCTGTGGTGTGGCTGTGCTGCAGGAGGGTGGAAAGACTGCCAGACCCTGGGAAAGGGGCAGTAGAGCTCCAGATAAGCTAGCAAAGGGTTGGGGTCAGGACACTGGTTCTTCAGTGCCTGCTCTGACTGACAGATTTAAAGGGCTGAAATCCCAACTCTAGTGTTGAACTCCATTGTGTTACAGTGTCCTACTTGCAGTCAAAAATCGCCAACAAAAAAATCTAAGCCTTGTCCTGCTAGAACTAAATCTTTGGAGATGATCACTAATCCCATTTCATGGAGAGATGAACACAAGCCCGGAGAGCAGCTGAGCCATCTTCTTATCACAGCTGATTGGATCAATGAGTTATGTCTGGAAAACAGGATATTTGGACAATTTATCCCTGTCTGTTGTGAGGGATCCATTTACTTGTATGTCTTGGTGCATCCAAATACTTTATGTACATGGGGTCCCTACATTTATATTTAATATGCACACACACATATATTTATTAGATTGACTTCTTTTAATTCACAGCCAAATCCTTTTATTTAACCCCCAAGTCTTCTCACCTCTGGAACCCAGCAGCAAATATCTCGATTCAGGGGAAGACAGAGGTAGATCACGAGTGATCAAGAGAAAACAAAGGAGCTGGGATTCTCCTAGGACCCAGTCAATATTTTTATATAAAAAATACATGCAGTCTTATACCTGAAATGATTTTTTTTTTTTTTTTACTGAGATTTCATCTCCCCTGCCTATATGAAAATCAGGGAAATATGTTTTGATTCTTGTGAAAACATTTCACTTAAATCATATCTTTCATTTTGGGGCAATATTAGATTAGTTGATTAAGTCAAATTGTGACCTAAGGAGCTTGGCTAGGTTTCTAAGAGAAAAGAGAAATTATCTACTATCCCTATAGCTAAGTAAGAAATAAAAATGGAATGGAGAAAAGGCTTTCAGAATCGATTTTCTTCATTTGGTGTTAGCCTTGGGCCCTAAATCTCATTTTGTAGAACATCACATGTCTAGCCTTAGTTTTATTTAGCTCAATTCTATGGCTCTAAATCTCATGAAAGCCATGTTATAAACTCAAGAAATTAAATTCTTCATGGATTTCTATGGGGATCAGAAAATGCATTTGCACAATCCACAGGGGAGCATAATGTCTTCGCTTCCACAGTTGCTGAGAATCGCCATACCTTTTTTCTGAGTGATGCCATAATTAAAGTGGCAGGACATTCAGGTAAGCCACTGGAACCAGAGAGGGCCAACAAATGACCATGCATCATTCTGAACAGGAACCAAAAGGCCACTGCAGAGAAAGAGACATGAGACAGCCAGAGATCCCATAAAATAATCATCTGGTGCTTTGAAAGCATGTTGGTAGGAAACCATACTCTCACGGTATTCTTTTCAGTTTGGATTAGTGCTCAATTGCGGGATACAGTGATCACAGTCACTATAGCTAACTGGTATGTGTACACTGCACATCTTGATTCTTCGATTTCCTTTCTTTCTGTCCCTTTTTAATTTTTCAGACTCAGATTCATTTATTTACAAGTCCTTGTAAAGTTAATTGCCATCTATACACATTCACAACCAGATTAATGGGACAAAACCATGTAAAGCATGTAAGGTGCTGCTCTGCCCATTCTAGATTAAAATAGAGTCCTATTATCTAGTCTGTTATCTAGCTTTTAATTTCACATTTTGTTTAAGTATTGAGTTTTTCATATAAGTGAAACCATGACATATTTAAACTTTTTAAAAATATATTTTTGAGTACAGGGTCTACAGCGTCTTACTACACAGATCGGATTTCTAGTGATCCTCCTGTTTTCGGCCTCTCAAGCCCTGGCATTACAGGCAGGTGCCACCATGCCAGTCTCAATTGCCATCTCAGCCCTCCCTGAGGGCAGGGTAGGCACAGCATGCCAGGGGTTGAAATCGAGTCCCCGCACCTGCCTAAGCAGGTGCTTAGTCTGCTAAACTATCTGGTCAGCCTCTATATTTAAACTTGTATGTGTGGGTTATCCACTTCACTCACACTTAAAAAATAGACATTTCAGTAGCCATCTATATTAGTAGAGCTGTCCATAGTAGTGAGGTGGAGTAGGTGACAGGAGCTAGGTGCTCTGGGGACTCCTGTTGCTATATGTGCTAGCTATGGGACAGGTATGGCAGACTGAGTAACAGCCTCTCAAAGATGTCCACACCAGTGTCTGTGCAGCCTGTGAGGATGCCAGTGTGTGTTTTAAAAAGAACCTTGCAGGGGCCCGGCAGGATGGCTCAGTGGTCTAAAGCACCTGCTTAGGAAAGCTTAGGCAGCTGCAGGGACCGCGGTTCGATCTCCGGCACCACATGCTGCACCAGCCCTGCCCTCAGGGCAGAGTGAGCCAGCCATAAAAATAAATAAACAAACAAACAAAAGCTCTGAAACAAGAAAATAAATAAATAAAATAAAAAAATTCTTAAAAAAAATAAATAAAAGGAGCCTTGCAGATGTGATTGCTTCTAGAATGTTCAGATGGGATGATTATCCAGCACTGTCTGGGTGGGCCCAAGGGAATCACTAAAGTCTTCATTAGCCAAGTGGGAGGATAAGTCTTAGTAGTACGTGTGAGAGTGAAACCAAGAATGCAAGAAATAGTCTGTGAACTACTGAGTAAAGGTAAAAAAAAAAAAAAAAAAAAATACTTAGGACTGATATGTCTTCTAATTGGCCAGTGATTGCCATTTAACCATGATCTCAAAAAACGTATTTTTCTCCTTTTAATTGATACAACAACTGTGAAATTTTATAAAATATAGCATGATTATTTAACACAGGTACACCGTGTGTGACCACAAAGTGAAAATACACTATGTGTGACAAGAAAGTGCAAATAATTGGTACTTTTGTCTCCCTCCATGGTTACAATTTTCTAATGTGCACAGCCTTTCATCTCCTTTTCCCCGTTTTTCACCAACCGTATTTCAAATTGTTCTTTCGGCAGTAGAACATTGTCATCCTTTTCCTCCAGATCCAACATCTGTTATGTAACGTCCCTTTGCTGCCCCAGGGCCCGTTTCAGTCTCTAATGCTCATCACTCTACTCTTCACTTTTGAGTTCAACTTTCTTGCCTTCCTCGTATGAGTGAAAGTGTGAAGCATGTGTCTTTCTGTGCCATAATTACATCACTTGTAACTGAACTGGATGTTCCATCTCACCACCATGCAGCAATGACAGAATTTCGCTCTTATCAGTGGCTGACTATTATTTCCTTGCATCTGTGCCACACTTTGTTTACCTAGGCACCGTTACATTTCCATCATCCACATCTTGCCTGTTATGCACGCCTGATAAATGCTGGAGAGCAGGCGTCTCTCATATGTGCTGCCTTCACGTCCTTTCAGTACGCACTCAGAAGTGGGAAGCTTGGCTATGGTAGATACATTTTAGGGTTTTCTCGAGACATCTCTGAATATTAATTCATAATGGTTGTAATGCTACCAACTGCGTGTCAAGAGCTTCATTTTCTCCATGGCTTCTTAGCATGTGTCACTGATAAACTGTTTTAATGATGATCACCCAGGTTGGCATGAGATGTGGTATCACTGAGGTTCTCTTTGCATTGCCCTGATGGTAGCGATGTCCTGCATATTCTTGTTCAGTTGTTGGCAATTTATGTTATTTTGTTCTGAGCAGTCTCTTTTCCCAATTTTTGTTTGCCAATTTTTAAAAATCAGATTATTTTATATTTTGCTATTGCATATTTTAGTTTCTTATCTATGTGGGGTACATTGTGTGCTTTCATAAGTGGGGAGTAAAAGCAGGTTTCTAAGGACTGAAATGGCCATTTGCAAACCTCTTTTCTTTGGAAATCACTAAGGGTTCATAATTACCTTTGTCACACAGAAATTCAGTTGCATATCCTGTCATGTATGTTCATATATGTACATGTTTATACATGTGTTTAGGCTGTATGCACTAAGTGAAAAGATGTTAGCTTCAATCTGCAACACTGAAATTCCTTTGGAAGTAACAACTTTAGCTATCATTGCAAAGAAATTCTGTGTTAAATATAAATAATGTTATACCATAGACATATACAGAAGCTTTGCGTTCACTGAGCTAAAAAATGAACATTTTCAGAAGCACATTCAGAAATAGTAATGTTTCCATTTAAATATTCAATAATTCTTTTAGAATCCACTGATATATTATTATAGCTGATGGAATTATTAGCACCCACAGAGAGTCAGGAATATTTCTTACTTTCTTCTGTCTAGAGTAAGGAATTCCAAGCTCTGAATTGAATGCTATGAACATTTTGAATTCACTCTAGCATGCTAGGCTGGAAATCACTGCCAGTATTTTCCTCCACTTATTAGCCAGATATAAAAATACACTGGATTGGTAAAGTGAAACCATCTGTTAGCATCAATCTGGTATTGCTTCTATAAGTGAAATGTTCACAAGTTTTTCTTACTAAAAGTTTTCAATTTTTTCTTTATTGAATCAAAATATTAAGCATCAATAAAACTCTTTCCAGTTTTTTTAATACATAGAAATCTGTTGCCTCAGGAAATAAATATATTCAGTGAAGTTACTTAGCAGGCCCTTATAGTGTTAACGTAATTACTTATTTCATGAAAATCAGTAACACTTAAATGTTCTTATAGAATATTGTTTGAACAAAAAACAGGGGCCAAAAATATCACAGCAAAAATAAAAGTATGATTTTGAATTTGTACTGTAATGGATAGTGATTTCATTTTAGTTGTCTAGTTGAAAGTGTGTCCCAAGTGAATATTATCATTATTTTTGATATTCTTTTGAATGTATAAAAACCATGAGACATCGATACCAACTACATTTCTAGAATAATCTCATACATTTTCATACAGAGCCCATTTTTCTACAACAGAAGATGAAAGCAAATGTCAATTACTCTTTCGAAACCTACTTTAATTCACTCAAATTAATTTATAACAATTTGACCACAAAATAATGTTAGATTCTCATATTTTGTCTTCAGAAATCATAAAAGAAATTTGAAGCCTGGCAGGGTGGTGCATGCCTACATTCAATACCAGCATTTCAGAGGCTGAGCAGGACACTCAAGACCAGCCTGGGCTACATAGTGAGACTCTATCTCAAATAAACAAAACAAAAATAAATAAATAGTGATTGACATAAAGGAAAACATGTAACAAAAAGTAGTGTGGTGTCACTTTATGAAAATGATCAACAGAAACATTCTGTATTTGTTCCCTCCCTATTCTCTTCCCTCTATTTTAGAATCAACAGGGCACAAAGGAATTGACAACAACAACTATTGCTGCTACTATAATACTACTACTACAATAATGGATATTTTAGCATTCAGATGCTCTGAAGCAATTAAAAGCATGCTTCAGCAGAAGGTATGTGATATCTGAGGCAGATACAGAGTAGAAGTACAGCACCACTAACAAGGAGGTGACTACCACTCATAAATTTATGTAATGGACCATATTTCTCTGGCCCTACAAAAATAGATTCCATGCACAAAGAACTCTGAACCTAGTATGCACATTATAGTCTAAGGGATGACATGATTTAATCAAGTGATTCTCTTTTTTCCGCTTGGTACATAAAATAATTGTGCATTTAAAAATGGTTACTTATATTTGATGAATTTAGGAAGTTGTAATAGAGGGTGTGGCAGTGGTTGAAATGAAAGAATAGTATGCAAATAGTCAATGTGTAAGAAGTAGCAAGTGAAATAATTTAATGTAGATATTAGTGTACAAAATATGTTCTTTAGATTTTAGGTTTTTTTTTTTTTTGAAGAAGAAATGAAGGAAGGTGTGGTGGTGCATGCCTATAATCCCTGCACTTGGGAGGCTGAGGCAGGAGGATTGGTGTGAGCTCAAGGCCAGCCTGAACTGCGAACTGCACAGTGAAACCTTGTCTCAAAAAGACAAGAGAGAGAGAGAGAGAGAGAGAGAGAGAGAGAGAGAGAGAATACTGTGCACTTTTTAAAAACTACATCTTCCAAATGTGTATCCTTTTTTTTTTTTTAATCCTTTTGAGCCAAGGTCTTTTTCTTGAGCCAGAGTCTTGCTATGCAGTTCAGGCTGGCCTTGAGCTCACTTTTGTAGCCCAGGCTGGTCTTGAACTCCACCACACCTCCTGCCTCAGCCTCCCAAGTGCTGGGATTATAGGCATGCACCACCACACCTGGCTCAAAAGTGTATCAATTTGAGAGTCAAGTCTTCTGTGCAATAGAATCACTTAGAATATGGAAATTCATAACGAAAGATGAGAACAGTCCCCTTACCGGTGAAATCTGCACCAAAACGCTATTTTTTTGTTTATATACTTTCCCTCCCTAGAATATGTTTACTTTAATGGGTACAATTATTAATAATTCTGGAAAATATGTTCATTTGGTTTTACATTCTACGATAGATGGGATGTGGTGAGTTTGAAAAGAGATATAATGTCAATTTGTCCTTTCCAAATAGGAGTTAAGAGGAAAAGCAGAGTGTTCCTTGGGGTAGGGGCGAGTGAGGGTGAATTCTAAGACCAGTGGGTAAAGGCCTTTCTTGTCTCAAATAAACAAACAGTCTTACACCTTTCGGAATGCACTGCAGATATTTAGAACTAAATTATACGACATGTTTGGATGAGTCTAAGCCATTGAGCAAAGGCAAAAGGATGGTTGATACATCACAATGTTGGGGAAGCTACAGTGCATAGTTCAGATGGAATCTAAGCTGTCTCAGTGCTTACAGAGACCAGGTTCCATGGGGTGATTCATTCTTGACAACCTAGGCTGAGCAAGATGCTTGGTTCCTCTTACTTGGCATTAACTGTCCACTGATCCCACTTTCAATAAGTAAATAGTCACTGAGCATCTACTTTGCTTTGCACCCCTGAGCCGCAGGGTCTCTTGAAAAAAATCCATCTCTTATAGACTCATCTCTTAAGCTGAATAAGAAAAACACATACCCATTTTGAAAAAGGTGAGTATTGCTCTACATAAATCAGGGAAACAAGAAGACATTGTTTGTTTTTCCAGGTTGCTGGTGTCCATAGCTCTGTGAGCAAACAAGGAAGCAAATAAGTAGAAAGGAGAGGCAGATGGGACAGAAAATAGAAAGGCTTTTCCCCAGGAGCATGGCAAGTGGGCTGAAGAACAGCAAGTGGTGTACGAAGGGAGAGAAACAGCCATGTTGGAGGATAAATGGAGGCAGAAAGGAAGTATAAATCATGCCAGGCACAGCAGTCCATGTGGAGGATTGTGGGACTTTACAGGTGAAGGATCTTAGGACATAACTTGATTTTTACCCTCCCACACTAGCTACAGTCGTGGGGATAGGCAAAGAGGAGGAAGGTAGATGCTGAAACATTAATTAGGCTGCTGCTGCTGCTGCTTGTGCTCACTAGAAAGCAGCAGAGGTGGGGATAGTGATCTTGTTTCGGGAAGATACGGAAAGTAGAGTGACTAGCTGCTGCCAGTGTGTGTGAGGAAAAAATGGCATTTACATGAGGCTAAAGGTCTTGGCCTGACAACTATGGAGCATGCAGGTCCATTCCAGAGGTGGACGTGAGTATAGGAAGAGGAAGCTTAAGGAAGAACATACATCCAGGCACTACAGTACATACTTGTCATTCCAGAACTTGGCAGCTGGAGGCGGGACCCTGTGAGGATGAGGCAAGCCTGGACCCCAGGCAGCTCAAGGTCAGTCAGGACTATGTACAGGAGCAGGTCTCAAAAAGAAAAAAAAAAAAGGAAGAATAATAACTCAATTTAGTGCTGGCCATGTTAAATATGAAATAATTGTACATATCTGTAAAGATATAAATCTACTTATTCTTTAGTCAACAACACTTAAGTATAAATATCAGCATCATTGAGCTGCTTAGAAGGGACACTAGAGTTGACATTAATTAAAGAACATGGTGGTGGCATGCCTGGTGAGAACATTTCCCAGCACAAGACATCTATGCTGATTTCTAAGTAAGATTGTTGTCTCATGAAGTGAGAGTCAGAACTATTTATTTCTACTTAAAAGAAATCTATTGACTCTCCTTCTGCAGTGTGACATTTGCAATCAGTAAAGACTTGATCAAGTGATAAATTAATACCTAAGTGATAAATATTTAAGCAATTATCAATAGCTAGCATTTGCTGAACTTCTAGTAGTGTTCTGTTTACTTCACTAAATAACATGTGCACTTTCATTGACTTCTCTTAACAACGTCTTTTACTATGATAGGTTCATAGAAGAACAAGTGGAGACTGTGGGGCGGGGCAAGCTAGTTGTTCCAGGACATGCAGTCTGGTTTCCCTTGCCTTTATGTCTAGTCTTGCTTTTAGCCACTGCTTTATATTAAATGAGAAGTCTGAAGAAGTGGTGCTACAAGTGCACCCAGCAGAGGGAACGATATAAATGAAGCGTGATGTCCAAGAGGTCAGTGACTTCTTTAGGAGGTCTTCAGGAATAATGGACTAGTATCCCATCTTCCAACAAACTCATGCATGAATGGTGCTTTTCGGTTTTAACAATATCTTTCCATTTGCATTTATAATGATTTCCAAGAGGTAGGAAATATTTATTATTGGGATTTGGGTGTAGAGAGGTACGCTCAGGGGCCTAAGTTCAAAAATCTAATAAAAATATAACCAATGTTTGAACTTGGACTACTTTTTCCAAACCCTAAAATAAAGTCTTAACATTTCCGGTGATTGAAATATTATCATGTATCCATCAAGGGCAGTAGGATAAGGGAATATATATATATATATATATATATATATATATATATATATATTCATGTCAAGAAACATGGAAATTGAAAAAGAATGTATATCCCAGAAATGAGCTGTCTGGAAGATTATGGTAATGATAGCGATGCCTTTTGAATGTGTAGAATAGGCCACTTACTGTGGCCTATTTTCATCATTGAAAAGATGAGGAAGTTGAGGCTGTGGGGAATTAGAGCAACTTTCTGGAGGTCATCATTTAGCAAGGATGTTGCATAAAGGAGAAGTGAATTGAAAGAATCCAGAACCAGAGCTCACCTCCTGACTGCTGCTTGAACAGCTACATCCCTTGGGCAGTACTTTCTTTACTCCTTTATCTTCATAAAGTCAAAGGTGACATTAAGAAGCTTTCAGAACTTCTGATGAATGGACAATTTATTTCCAAATTGCAGCAACGTTCTGCTTTGTGTTCCCATCCCCGCGTCAGCTTTCACCCTAGCTCTGCACACTCTTTTGTCACAGCTTAAGACAGCAGATGGCTCTCTTGCGTTTTCTTTCACTTATCTCTGTCCATAAACAACTAAACAGCATTTTGGAGAGGTGAAAGGGAAGGCAAGGAGGGATTAACTTAAAAGACTCTCATTATCCCAGTGCTGCCCCTTCTCCAGGCTCCTTTCACGTGAGGAGCCACCAACAGAAAGCAGCGACTTGAGTTTTATGGAATCTACCCCCTACACTGATGTCCTGAGACTCAGGACTTTCTGGTTCAGATGCTGCCCAGGCTTTGGAACACATCAAGAAAGAAGAAGAGGAGTTAGTTATCAGCAATCAGAAAGGCTTTTCTACTTCACGGTGTCAGGGGATGCTGTGAGGATTAATATCCTTCTCTTCTAGAAAATGAAAAAAAAACGTGAAAAATTGCTTTCACGGGAGGATGGCAGCAGCTGCCCAGCAGTGATCTGGCTTCTGCGTGGAGAGCTAGGGTAGGGAGGGATCCCTGTCTAAGGTGGTAAACGTCAGTCTCCTTCTTGTAGGGCTGGCAGGCAATGAGGGGAGGGAAGCAAAACTGACAACCTCACCCAGCTCCCCAACCCGAGGACTGGGGAAAAGACTGTGGCATAAGATGACTAGAAAAAAAGAATTAGCCTACCTATAATGATAATAAGATGCTTCATTCACCTCACTCTTCAAATTAATATAGTTGCATAAAAAAGCTTAATAAGTCATTAATACCAATATAAATTTGTTATTTGCTATATATGTATACATATATATGTTTGAAAAGATATATACATACATATGAAAAGGTCACAATTACTAACTTTTTGCTTCTTTTAAAAATCACTAGAAGAAAGCAGACTTGTTTGTTCTAGCCAGGAAATCATTCAAAACTTCCAACCAAGGACTTCACAATATCCAAATGGCTTTTCTACAATAATGGAAGCCAAGAGTAATGACTGTTAATACCCAGTGGGGCTTTTTACAGTGAATTAGAACCAAAACAAATACTTCAGGCATTTTATTAGAGCTGTTCATCTCACTCAAGACAGCCCTTCCTCTTCAGGCAGGAGCACAGCAAGAGCACATGAGCAGACACTAAACATGGCCAAGCAAAGACGTGGCAAGAAAGAACATGGCAAGGGTGGAGCAAAACAATTAGTATCCCTGGGCTCCCTTGCTCACTGTCCTATGGGTCACAAGGGTCTACAAGTCTACTAAGTGGCACATTTTCCTCAAGAATCATGGTATCTGTGGATTTCACAGCAAGGCTGAGAAAATAAACTCAAAGGGTATATCCTTTAATAGTTACTATCACACATACTGTCCTAAGCCAGTGTTAGCTCCTGAGAGACCCTCACCTTCACACTCCCATGATCTGAGCTCTTCCCTGAAGGAGACTTGTCTGTCACTGTGGAGCGATAGTAATGAGGAGCAGCAGCTGCCTCCATGGAGAGCTCTGGGCAGAGGCGTGGGGCAGGTGTCCAGCCACCCTGTGATCAGCCCTGGCTGTACGCCGCCCACTTGCCGAGTGGCTATCTTTGTAGCACTTTCTGCCTATTCCTGAGACCAAGAGGAAGTGTGCTTTGGTTCAGAAGGGTTCCCCAGGCTGCCTGGACTGGCTGCCTCCTCTTCCCAGACTCACAGCAGGCACTCAACAAGATGTTTTACGCGTCTCTTGCTTACCAAATGAATCTCTTTCCTCTCTGTCTTCATAACGGATTGTGAACAAGTCTAGTTTTTGCATTTCTCTTTCTTTTCCTTCCTGTCAGGATAGGTAAAACAGGGTAAAGCAAGGAGAAAAAAAAAATAACAACAACAAAGTAAGAAGCCTTCAGCAAGAGCTACATTTGGTCTTGTCACTCGGGTGTATCCTAGAAATTCGATCGCTCTTCATCTAAGCGTGAAGTGTTTCGCTCCCAGCTTTCTCCTTCCAGGTGCCCTCCATTCCCTCCCCTTGGTCCTTCACGTTTTCTGTTATCTGAGACAGAACAGTGTCGGGTCGCAGACAGGAAACAGAGAGGAGGAGGCAGCAGCCGTTGTCTTTGAATCTCAGACAGAGTTCATGCGGCTTTGCTCTCTAACTGAGCTTGCCAGGAGACAGCAGCTCACACTGGAGTGTCCCCAAGTCTGCCTGCTCTGTGCTGTCACTAGATGACTGGGAAACCTTCCTTTTCCCCAATATTCTTGCCCGGACTTCTCCACCATCATCCTGGGCGGGGAGACCATTTTGCCGAGGGGCTGTCACCCCCACCCCCCGCCCCAACGCTGGAGCAGACTCGGGATGGGGTCTTCCCACACCACATCATAACATTCCTTTCCCCTTTTCCTTATTTTTGCTCTGCATTGCCTGTGAGAAATGACAAACCTACCCTTCCTGGGGGCAGACGCGAGAGTCCAGCAGTAAGTTTAGGTGGACCCAGGGGAGAAACCCAGGCGCCTCTCTCCTCCGGACGCTATCTCCTGCCTGCTCCCAGGTGGGGGGACCGGGGCCCCAAGGGATTGCCCAGCAGAGCGGAAAGCACCTCAGTCTCCCCAGCAGTGGAGTTCTGTGGACCAGAAGGCGCGTGAACAGCCTGAAGCCCCAGCGGAGCCGCTGCAGCCTCTGAACGGGCGAGTTTCCTCTAGGAAGAAGCATGGGGATGTTCCTTCAAGTCCACCGGCTTGGGCTCAGCCTCACGGCACCCACCCCCTACAATCCATTTTAGCTTTATTCTTCTTTATTATTATTCGCGTTATTCCTATTATTATTATTCACTTTCGGAAGCGATAGCGTGGAGGGGGACCCGGGAGGCGGTGGGGGTGCAGTGGGGTGGGAGCGCAGTGCTTTGATTACAGATCTCAGGGGAGAAGATTGCGCTCTCCAGATGCTGATTTCCGAGGCACTTGACAATCACCAGCAGAAGCCCAGAGCGGGCGGCGGCGGCACCTGCCCGGCGGCAGCAGGAGAGCATCGCTGAGACACGCGGACCGAGACCCCGCCGGCTCCGACCGGCCCTGCGCCCGGCCCAAAGAGGAGGCGGCCGGCTAGCCCTCCCACCCGGGAGGCGCCAGGGCAGGAAGGCGGTGCTCGTGGCGGCGGCGACCCTCGCGAGGGCCGGGACGACGCGCGCGTACCTGTCCCGCTGCAGACCCCGACGCGGCCGGGAGGCGCCGGCCACGACCTCGGGCTCCCCGCGCTCGGCCCGCAGAGCCCCGGGCGCACCTGCGGACTGGGCAATGGGTCCCGGGCGGGACTGAGCGCCCCGGGTCGCCCCGCCAGCGCCCCAACCTCCGCGGTCTCCTCACCCAACCCCGGGCCCCCGACCCGGTGCCTGGCCCCGGTTCCGGTGCGGCTCCGGCCCGCCCTCGACTGCCCGGCCCGCTCCGGCCGTCATGGCAGCGGCCATCGCGAGCGGCTTGATCCGCCAGAAGCGCCAGGCGCGGGAGCAGCACTGGGACCGGCCGTCGGCCAGCAGGAGGCGGAGCAGCCCGAGCAAGAACCGCGGGCTGTGCAGCGGCAACCTGGTGGATATCTTCTCCAAAGTGCGCATCTTCGGCCTCAAGAAGCGCAGGTTGCGGCGCCAAGGTCTGTGGGGGTCACGGTCGGGAGGTGCGCCCCAGTCGCCTCGTCTCTCTCCCAAACTGAGCTGCTCGGTCTCCCCTCCCCGCTCTTGCGTCCGTTCTCTCGGGGCCACCACTCCCAGCCCCGCGCTCCCTCCGTGCGCCCCTAAGCCTGCCTTCCGCGGGGAGCCAGCAACCTGTAGCCACCGGAAAGTCAGCCCAGCTGGGAGCGGGCAAATCGGCAGGCTCCGGTTGTCAGAGGCTTCACAAGCTAGGTTTCAGGAATCTGCTTGTGCCCTGGGGACCTGTGGCCTCCCTTCAGCACCCAGCAACCCTCCAGGGCCCTTAGGAAGGGTCTGGCTTCCCGCAACACCGCGGGGCACTCTGGCTGCTCCTGGCCAGTCCCATTGGAGGTCCCCGGGATTTCTGTGTGCCCGGGTCACTTGGCCTCCCGGGTCTCCAGAACCCCCTCGGTCCACAGACCTTGGCTAGGTGTCCTAGTCCCCACGGTGACCTCAACAGGGACTGGTGTAAGAGAAGTGAGCAGAAGAGGTGTGTGAGCTAAGGACTAGTTAGTTCCTAACTTACTAAAGTTACCCCAGAAAGCTGGTTAGCAGGTGGCACTGAGCACTCTGAGGACACTTAGCCGCATCTAGGAATGGGAAGAGGGGCTCAGTGAGTCCCTGCAATGTACATCTGAATGGGCGAGGCGCCTGGAGCAAGTATCAGTCTCTGAGGTGTGTATTGCAATGGAAAACCTAGAGAATTACAAAAGGCAAGATCACGCAGGGACTGGAATTGTTGCCTTCCTACAGGTAACATTATTAACCCGAGAAACAACCAGTGCGCAGCATGACCTTCTTTTGCTGCTTTCACAATGCCAAGGTCTGAAAGGCAGGGCACTTAGGACAGGGAGCCAGTCCCCGCTGCCCCTTTCCTGTCTCCACAGCCAGCTGCAAAGGGTAGTGGTTTTAGGCGCATGTGGGTTGCTCACAGAGAAAAGGGGCTTGCCTGATTTTCATAACCAAGTGGGCTTGGCAGGAAACAGAAGAATATATTTACGTTAATGGGAGTATGTGTTTGTCCAGCACATTGCATTCTCGGTGCCCAGCTGTGTTTGCTTGAAAAGCCGGGTCTCTCCAAAGACAAGGGAGAGAGGCACACACTAAGCCTGCTTTCTGTGTGGCTGTGTGTGGACAGGTCTACGATCCAAAGTTTGCATGCTTACTTTTAGAAAACAGATGAACATTAACTGTTAAAAAGAACAACAGCCCATTGTCATAGTAAGGAAATAAAGATGACTTGCTTGTGGTATCAAGCTCAAAAAGGCAAACATCTTGGATATAGCTGAGTGTACATTCTAAAGTGAAAAAATATTAGAGAGAGGCCAGAGGAGAAACTTGTGTGTGGTGAATATGAAGATAAAGATATTTTCAGAGCTGTGAAGAAAACGAGTTTTTTATTTTTTACTTTTCCCTACAGCCTCAGCCAATACCCCTTTGCATTTGGAGAGCAAGGCACTTGCTCTAATTGCTGTCAGGGCAGAATGATGTATTATCATGACTTCAGCTACCTTTTCCCTTTATGTCATCAAGTAGATTATTTTTCAGAGTAGGGTTTTCACCACAAAGAGCTCTGAATTTGTCAATTTTATAAAGCAGATGAGCATATTCTTTTTTCAAAGGCTTATTTTAATATAATAACTTAAAGATATGTGTAGCATTTAAAGCATATAACAAGCGATTATTTTATAAACATGAAAAACAATATTTTTGTGTCTTACTGGTTGATGAAGTAGAATTTTCTGGTACTCTTAACAAATTTTAAGATTGTGTATGCCATTTATTTCCCCCCAATATAAGATGTCTGATCTTGTGAGCAGGCAGTTCCTCTGTTTTCAACCTTGACTGCTCTCTTGGTATCCTTATCCATGTGTTTGAGATGATACATACGCCTCGATGGGCAGTGAGGAACTATACTTGCGGTGACCTTGCTACCTTTATATTTTTTGGTGGAAGAGCAGAAGAAAAAATAGGTTAGAAATTTCATCCGAATATTTATTCCTTTTATACATTCTCCTATAAAAACATATACATTTTACAGAAGAAAAATATTTGTACACCTTTTGAGTATCAGAAAGGAGTTAGTTTACTAGCATTATGAGTTTTAAGCTACACAAATATTAAAAATTTTATACTGTGTAAATTGTAACCTGGTACATAATGTATAATACATTACATATTATATATAACATACTATATGTAATACATGACATATAATATGGTTTTATATCATTTTATGTACTAATATGGAATTATTTGATATCTTCAATACTGTATTGAGAAATATATTAAGTCTATTTAGCATTTTATATCATATGTTTGCATAGGAATTTTTTTTTCCAAATCTGACTTGCTAAATTAAAGATAGAACTTGTAAGACAGTTTTAGATATCCTTACATTTAAAGATCATATGCTATCCCTTGCTACAGAGGATATATGTGGACTGGTAAATAGAACAGAAGGTTCTTCCCAGTATGGAGTTCAAATCCGGAGCAGAAGATCTTTGCATGTGGAAGGAACAGCTTAATAAGACACTAAAGCATGGGAAATTCCATGCACTAGTAGACACAGGACTGTAGGGTGAGGGTGCTGAGGAGGTCTAATTAGATGAGACTGCAGGGTGCCCACACAGAGCACAGGTGGGGAACTAACCATAAGAAGCTTGCAGAGAGTACATTATCAAGAGTTGGAGATGGAAAAATTCTTAGCCCACTGAGAGCAGCTGCAGTAGTTTGGCAATATGAAGAGTACACCATTCAGGAGACTGGATGGTTACATGCATGCAAACAGAGAGAACAATGGCTTTGCATTTGCTTGTGGGTACTAAGCTCATCTCAAATTGAAGAATTTTTTTTCATTTTGATCCTTAATTAAGTAGTAATTTATTTCTTGCACACTGTTGAGTTGGTGTTCTATTCCCAGCCCCTCTCCCAAATCCATAGAGTTATTTTTACATCACTTGACTTGCTCTTTCAAAGTACACAAATTTTCAGGATGGCTGGTATTCATGGTAGTGGGTGCTGCAACTCTATCACGTTGGTCAAAATCAAGTCCCCCTACCTTTCCTCCACTTCCATAGTCTCCAAATACAATTAAGTGTTCCACAAAGTGGCACTGTAGTTCTAAATCCCTATACAATGTGTGTGTGTGTGCGTGTGTTTGTTACCAAGTGCTTACGGTCATCTCTTCACTCCTATAGTCACCTGTTGACATTATCTCCACGTCTGAAAGGCCACAGAAAATATCCTCTCTTCAGAAACATCTTCCCTCATCTTGTAGAAGTAGAATGAGTTCCCTGGTGGCAATTTAGGGTGCATTGTTGTTGTTTTTCATGCAGAATAGTACAAACTCAGCATATGCTCTCACCTGATCATTTTTAAGAAGCACTTTGGCTTCTGCATTATCACTGACTCTCAAATCTTGATTTGCTAGGGCTTTGTGCTCATCTGTGTTTTTGAATTGACATAAGGAAGGTCAACAGGTCCAACGGTGAAAAACATGTGTTTATAGCCTAGTACTCCACAGAAATCTTTTTGGAACAAAGATACTTTTCAAAGGTCAGTGTATTATTAGCTTGTTCAAGTAAATACTTGTAGGCCAGCCAAATAGGTCTGGATTAAAACACCTACAAGAAGGTGCAGAAGGCAGAGGTTCCAATCCTGGGCCTGCCATGCTGGCCCCACCTTGTGGGCATGCTGAGGTGGCAATTGAGACTGGATGTAGTGCATGCTTGTAGTCCCAGCTCTGTCAACAGGTAGATCATTACAAATTTGATTTAGTACTGAGACCCCAAACACCTTGTAGGCTCTTAGCAAAAAACAACACAAAACAATACAAAAACAAAAAACCAGAAAAAATTCTTATTTGGGGAGGTTTTGGGTTAGCTCAGTGGTTTAAGCAATTGCACGGACAATCCCAGTCAGACACAGAGGATGGCAGTTTGATCCCCACATCCACCATCCACCCATAAGGCAGCCTGAGCCAGCTAAAAAAGAACAAAACAAAACAAACACTCCCTCCCCCCAAAAAATCTTCTCTATTAAATACATGTAACTTACTCTTCTTCAAAGGGATTCGAAAGTGAGTTTATGTCTGTGAATTATTCAAAATCAAGTAAAATATTAACAAATAGAGGAGCATATACAATGTGAAAATACAAATTTAGAATGTATCATTCCTCATCTACCCAGAAAGTAATACATAGAAAAGGAACAATATATACATTATATTATTATTTGACAAAAAATGAAAAATAAAACAAAATAAGACGTTACATTTTCATTATGGATTGTTAAACTAAACAAGCCCCTTGATTGCTTAAAGCAAAATAGCTTTGCACAGTCTTGGGTGCAATTGATACAACTGTTTTTTGCAGCTCCTGTTCTTTTGTCCTTCCTGGCCACAGTCACGGAAAGCACGTATTATGTGTCATGTATGTCTACTCAGGAGTTGTGCAGATTTCTTCCTAACACATCTGGCTTAAAATAATTTATAGGATGTCAGAAGAGACAGGAGTGAATGATTAGTTACTTGAAATGTGTTGTCAAGCAGACGTATAACATAAAATGCAAATGTGCACACCTATGTTGTATAAGCAGCAAAACTGTTTTTCTCTAGTTTCATTGTGAAACCATTTGCTTCTCAAGAAATGAACATCCTTCAAAGTCCCATGGGAGGAAGCATCTTCTCTCTCAGAAAATCATGGACAGTAAATAGGAATCCAAAGTCTGCCTTATGTCAGTGTTGTTCTTTCTGAACCATGTGCACATAAAAGAAAGATCACATGGTTTTTAACTGTTTAGATCAAACTAAAGCAAGAGACCTCACAAAACATTTCTTTTTTAAAAGTATATTTTTTAATAGCAATTTTTGTTTAGTTTTGCTTTCTTTCACCATAGGATTTTTCTTACCCATCCTTTAACCTGTTGCTAAATTTTTGACAGTGTTTTATGTTTTGTTGTTAGGGTTAGATAAAATTCACTGTGTCTAAATTAAAATATCTAGTCTGTTTTTTTTTTTTTTTTTTTTTTTTTTTTTTTTTTTTTTTTTTTTTTTTTTTTTTTTTTTTTTTTTTTTTTTTTTTTTTTTTTTTTTTTTGTCTTTTTGAGACAGGGTCTCACTATGCAGTTCAGGCTGGCCTTGAGCTCACTTTTGTAGCCCAGGCTGATCTCGAGCTCACACCAGTCCTCCTGCCTCAGCCTCCCAAGTGCTGGGATTACAGGTGTGCACCACCACACCTAGATTAAAATGTCTAGTCTTTTAAAAAACAAAGATATTTTACAATATAGCTTCTAAGTAAAAGATCTTGTGGTAATATTATTGTGTTCCTAAGTAAAACAATGTTGCAGAAAAATTTCACTTATTTATGTGTTTTTTTTTTCTGTGTTCTTAATCTTTTTCTGTCATCATTGCACATTTACTGTAGCTTTAAAAAATGACCAGTATCTTAGCAGTGCAATAAATTTAAAAATAGTACTGTAAGTGAAGGACAAAGTAACTTATTAGGTTATTTAGACATAAAGTAGCATAGTTTGAGATTGAGTTATGTTTGTAGATTGAGTAGCATTTACATATATGCAGAAAATAGTTACTACTTCATGACCAACTCTGCTGAAGCACTCCTGTACCAATTTTTCAGTATCGGTTTCAAAGCATTAACTATTTCAAGTCGCTTTGCCTGTTCCTTCCCCCTGGAGGTTTGCATAATCAATCTCTTTGCATTCCAAAGTAGTGGAGTTTTTGGAATAATACTATATTGAACCCCAATGTTCTCTCTTTTTTTATTACTAATCCAATTACTTTAGATTAATTTTCAATTTTAGGTTAAATAGCTAAATGTATTTTTACAATTGACATGTAACTTAAAAATGGTACATATTGGTGAACTACTCTGTGATATTTGGATATATGTGTATATTGCCTAATGTTTAAGTGGATAAGCATATCTATTTCCTTAAACATTTAGCGCTTCATTGTGTTGTACACATTCAAAATTCTTCTACCTTTTTGCAAGGTGTATCAGGAGTCTATGTAGTCACCCTGTTGTGGGGCAGCAAAGGAAACTGCTTCCTCTTTTGCAGTGCTAGCTGTGTGCCCACTGGTTGACATTTTCCGACCCTGCCCTTTTCCTTATTCACTTTCCCAGCCTTTCTTTCTTTCTTTCTTCTTTCTTTCTTTCTTTCTTTCTTTCTTTCTTTCTTTCTTTCTTTCTTTCTTTCTTTCTTCTCTTTCCCTCCCTCCCTCTCTTTCCTTCCCTCCCTCCCTCCCTGTCTTCCTCCCTTCCTCCCTTTCTTTCTTCAGGACTGGGGATGAACCCAGGAATGATAAGCTATGTCTTCAGTATTTTATTTTTTAAGCTTTTTACTTTTGAGGCAGGGTCTCAATAAATTACCCCGGATGATGGCAAACTTATAATCTCCCTGGCTTAGCCTCCACAGAAGCTGGGATTCTAGGAATGTGTTACCATTCCCAGAGATACCGACTTTTTGATTTCCCCACATGAGCAAGGTTAAGTTTAACCTTCTGAGCTTGGCTTATCTCACTTAACACAATGATCTCTAGTTCTATGTATGGTGTCACAAAAGACAGGATTTCCCTCTTTAAATGGTGGAATAATATCCCCTTGTGCCCCACTCCTTAACCTACTCACCCTGCGATGGACAACTGGGTCATTTTCATGTCTTTTCTGTCATAAATAGGGCTTCAGTGAACTTGGTAGTGTGGATGTTTTTAAATATTTTAATGCTTAAGAAGAATTATTCCCCAACTAAACATGTCACTTCTCCTCTTCCATGCAAATAATAAAACCTTTAAATTTATTTACTTAATTTAAAAAGAATGGCATCAGCTCAAGAGGGAAAGTCTTCTGTCTGATTTACACTCAATTAGTTTTAAGATTTTAGGTGGTTGGGGCTGATGAGATAATCCTGAGGTCTAAGTGCCTGCCTGGCAAGTGCAAGGATTTAAGTTCGATTCCCAGTACAACGTCTATACCATGCCTTGAAACCTGGTGTGGTAGCGCATGCCTGTAGTTCTAGCCCTGGAAAGAATGAGACAGGAGGATCTCTATGAGTGTGAAATGTGTAGGGAGGCCCTGTATCAACCACAATGACAACAACAAAATCTATGTGGTAGTGCACTGCATTATGCATTTATTTGTATGCGACTTTATCTATTAATGGGAAAAACAATATCAACTCTACATCCATTTTTAAAACAAACAATAAAAAGGTTCAGTAAGTTGACACATCTTTAAAGAGTAGAGCTGGAATTACAATCCAGCAGCTGAATCCAGGGCCAGTTCTACTAAACAAGAATGATACTCCACGGTCCTTCTGTTCTTCCACTGATGTCCGTTGGTTATTCAGCACCAGTACATCCATAGGAAACTGAAGCTCAGAAAGTATGGGCTTTGCCAAACGTCGTCCAGTTAGCAAGTGATATGACCAGGCTTTGCAAGGTCTGTCTGTCCTTAAATCCTCTATCTTTCTGGCGTACGGTCTTTCATTTTGTCTCGAATTTGTAAACTCTTCATTAACGGAAGTCACCCTACTTCAGAAAATAATTGGAAATGCTCAGTGTATATGGTGCTTAGGCTAGCAGTAATTCAAGCATTGTTGTTTTTATAGCAGTAATCCAATTACTAGTGTCATAACAATGTATCATTAATTTAAAATCAAGGATGTAAGAAAGTTTACCTAGAGTAGAAGTGAGTTGGTAAACTTTGGTGCACAAGTCAGATTAAAACGTTCTGAATTTTACCAAGCCAGTGTTTTATTTTGGCCTAGGCATATAATTTTTATTTTCAATCTCGATATGGCTGATGATGATATTATTTCCCTAATAATTATATCAACATCAAAAGTACTAACTGAAATATTTGTTTTATTACATAATAAATGTTGTATTAAATATTTCATTTCTTTTTTATTAATTTTCCTTGTACTGCATTTCAGATATTTTTCCTATTTCTACTAAGAAGCTTTCTGACTGCATTCCTTATTGGCCATATTATATATGATAAAATGAAACCAGTCACCAAGGTTATAGTGTCACAAAGTAATGACAAAGCTTAGAAATCTATATAGTCTACTGCATTTATTGGTTTGTGACTTTTAATTAGCATATTGGTTATTTTTATAATTATTTATTTATTATTTATTTTCTATTTTAGGAAAGGATCCACAGAGTGTTCAGGGTCTCACTACATAGACCGGTCTTGCAGTGATCTGCCTGTTTACAGCCTCCCAAGAGCTGAGATTGCAGGGATGCGCCACCACACTCAGTCTCAATTGACTTCTCAGCACAGCAGTCCCAGGGACTAAACCTGTGGCCCCTGTGCCTGCTTGCAGGCACTTTAATCTGCTGAGCTATTTGGCTGGCCTAGCAATTAATATTTGGCAAATTAAAATATTGATTACTTTCTTTAATGGAAAGCATCACTAAAACCCAAGCATTGTGGACAAGACATAACAGGCTTAGGAAGGGTCATTTCATTTATTTTCTGTATATGGAATTTTTTCAGATACATTTATTACTTTTCTGCCTAACAATTTCAATGGATGTTGCTGTGTTCTGTTCTTTCCCCCACATACTAGATGCAGATACATAACTATGAGCTTTGGTGATAACACTAAGATAACTTTTTGTGTCTGTGCTTTAAAATTTACTTCCTGCCAAATGTCAAAGGCTCTTTTGGTATGAAAAATGTTTGAGTATTGCCAGTCGGAGCACAGGAATAAATTTACAGAGTTCTACTGTCTTGTCTTGTTGGATCCTGCAGGACTAAGGTCTGACCACTGGGTTTAGTGACTCCTATGTGAATAGTATCTTTTTAACATAAAATTTCTTTTTTCTTATGTACTTGGTGCAGGGTCTCACTATGCAGCTCATAGTGATCCTACTGTTTTCAGCCTCCCCAACACTGGGATGACAGATTTGCATCACCATGCCCCATCTCAGTGGCTGGTTCAGGTACCTAGGGGTGGGCCAGCATGTCATATGGTGCCAGGGATCTAACCCTGGTCCCTGAGTTTGCCCAACCAGGCACTTAGTCCACTGAGCTGTCTCGTTGGCCCTACACAAGAAATTTCTTGAAAGTTTGATACTGGTTTGATTTCTGCAAGATCAGATAATTCCCTCCTTTTGGAAATGGACTTTAAACTAGAATCTGGCTGATTAATATCTTTTTATTCCACCACATGATTCATTTCATCTCTCTAAATTTCTGTAAATAATTCCTGACTATCCTTCAATGCATCATGCCCTTTAAATATTTGTTCATGGCTTTTTTGTCCTTTCTACCATTTGGCCATCTTACAACTGTTTAAGTCTATTTATCTTCCTGCGTAAGTAAATGCCACCAGTGCCTTAATAATTTCTGGGGCTTAGATTTCTTAGTAATTACCTTATCTTGATTCCAGAAAATGAGATATTTGCTGTTTTCATGAACAGAATTTCACACCAAAGCTTAAGTTCGTGGGAGCAATACTGTATGAATCTGCTGTCTCTCTTCTTTCTGGGATGGGTCCCTACTTAAATGAAAAGCTCCAGAAAGTGGAAAACTCCATGCAAGCCCACAGGGGTTATTCCAGCTAACGCTGGCCTATTTGAGGGAAAGGTAGAGCAGGTAACCAAATATCTTCACCGCACTGTCTAGGATTAGGAATGCCACCTGCTGCCGCTCATGCTTCTCCACCATAGGAAGTAGGCAGGGTTATTTTCACTTTTTGTGGAGAAGGGAGGTGATATATTTTTCCTAAACACTCATACTTGGCAGTCTCAGAACACAGGTGTCAGTGGTACTGGGTGAAGGGTTTTAGGTTATTCTGGCAGGTGCTACCTGAGAGAGTGGTCAGCATCACACCCCAATGTCTTTCCAGATCTTGGCCTGGGGACAGCTGGAATGGCGACCATAGCGTTCCCTGTTCACTCCTAAAGATGACTGCAGTGGTTGCTGTGACCAGTGATGTACAACCCATGGTACACAGCTTGCAGCCAACTGCCTTGTCTCTCTGTGTCCATCTTTTCATGGATTCCCATGTGGAGATCGCTAGGCTGACAAGCTGAGCATGCAGGCACAGTCACACCCACCTATTCTGTCACCTCAGACCTGCCTTACAGAGTAAGCCACAGTGAACAGGTGGTAATGTCAGAGTTCTCCTGTGAAGTGTGCAGTGGTTCATGCTCATCCAGCTTTTAAAATTATCTTCATCTTAAGGGCTTTGCATTTTATAAGATGGTAAGAGTGGCTAAAGTTTCATAGTATGGCATCAATGAACAAAATTTCCTGAGCCCACGCTATCACTGAATTATTGATAAATTTTTATCATGGGAATTTTTATCATTTATATAGCATTCATATAGATGTTATGATTTTACTTTCTGGGTAGTTTATTAATGGATAACGAAGTGAAACTGAGACCTATGGTGCAATAATTAAGTATTGTTTTCTGGCTTCAATGCCAACGAGTTGACCTACATGTAAAACTTCTTTGTGCTGTGGCTTTTCTTTTGCCCCTTAAGTGTAGTTGCTAAGAAGGTGTTTATGAGCATCACTGAAGCTATCTTAGTTTACAACATAAATATTCCTGTTTCATTCACTTAAAAAAGTAAACAGCATTTCACAACATCACATTTTTAAATTATTAGTTTAAATGGCATAGTTGGCTATCCTCATAGATGATTAATGGTTTTATAAAATTTTCTTTTGTTTTCATAAATTTTGCTAGTTAATTTTTTAGAGATCAGCAAAGTAGCACAGGCATTATTGCCATCTGTTTTTCATTGATTTTTAAGTTTTTTTTTTTTTTATTAGCACATGTTTCTGATACGCACTAATTACATTTCTCCTGGTTTTAAAAATGTTCTACAAAAATCCCCATTTTTATCTCCCAAGACAGACTTATTGCTGTTTTTCTTTCAAAATGAGCTTAATCAAACACCCACCTTTAACTCTGCTGTCCCTCCTTTCCAGTCTTTCCTGGGGTGCTTCCCCATGTCTTACCATAGCCCTATGCTCCACCCACAGC
Source organism: Myocastor coypus (assembly GCA_004027025.1). Classification (NCBI taxonomy): domain Eukaryota; kingdom Metazoa; phylum Chordata; class Mammalia; order Rodentia; family Myocastoridae; genus Myocastor; species Myocastor coypus. Next base: position 2,567 of record PVJA010023658.1, on the reverse strand, counting down.
TGCCTACTCTTCCTGTACAATGAGTCCTCTAGGAGGTCCAGCCTGGGACAGTGGACTCTGAGCCTTGCACTGTGGGGACCTGGGTATGAACTTGCTAAAATGCAGAGATTTCTATGCAGTGAGAAAACTGGACAAGACAATTCCAATTATGTCTTTCAGCTCCAAACGCTTCTCTTGAGCTCTTGTTTACTGTCATGAGCTAGGTCGTAGGAAACTGAGACAGGACTACAATTCTTTATCATAAAGATTACAGGTCATCTTAAAAGGCCATCTATAAGGCAAAATGGTCCACCTGTGAATTCATAATTATCTCCTGGCTCCTGGAGATTTCCATCTCCAATTGTTTTTCTATCTGCCATGTCTCCATACTTCCAGTTGGCTATTAGGTAATCCTGAAAAATAGTTGGCTAATTAGCCTGATATTGTAATGTTCTGTCTATCTATCTATCTATCTATCTATCTATCTATCTATCTATCTATGTATCTCTATCTATCTGTCTGTCTGTCTGTCTGTCTGTCTGTCTATCTATCTATCTATCTATTATCTATCTTATCTTATCTGTCTGTCTGTCTGTCTTCCCCAAAATGAACGAGTATCATTTACCACAGCATATAATAGTAAAGAAGGAAGCTGTTTCTCACATTTTCATAGATCTGAGTCTTGAAACAGAAAAAATAAAGAAGCCCATTTTATTCTCTACAAAAATTTAATAGGATGCCTCAATGGATTAGTAGCGCTTTATTGTTCCAAACTACTTGTTTTGCCTCAACAAGTCTCATTGTCTTCTTCTGGGGTTGGAATCTGCACAGGCCTTTGAAAAAATTCATTTGCTGACACATCCAGTCACGATGGGTACCAAGTTGAGAGTCATGTGAAAGAAACAAAGCTTCAATATGGAAAAAGTGGCAAGCCTGTGAAAAGAATGACCACACACAGACAAAGCACACAGCGTACACAAACACACAGTGCCCACAATGCATGATCTGCAGCTTACGTGACTGTCCAGATGATTCATGAGAATTTCCTAGGTTGTCAGTGTGGGGTCTCATTAAGTAATACTGAACATATTCCTGAAGAACAGTAAACACAGTTCCTGAATAGCAGCTAGAATACATTAAAGGCATTGATTAAAAAATGAAATAGAAAATTGGCAAAAGGTAATCTAGATGGCAGCGTTGGATGGACTAGAGAGAGAAGAGGCTGTTGGACAGTAACCAACCCCAATTGACAACAGCTGCAAGCTTCCTTTGGCAGAGAGGGAGAAGCATTAAGTATGTGAGGCTTTGAGTTTTAACAAGTCAAATTAGTCAAACATAGGACTAAAGCTATTGGATTTGTATAAGAAGTGCTGCTTTTGAAAGAAGGCCAGATTAATGTGCTTCTGATTAGCAGTCAACCAGAAAAACTTTAGAGTCTCAAAACCATGACAGGATTTGGAAAAACATCCCTTGGTAAAAGTCTTAATAAATGGTACTTTTCCTAGTGATGGAAATAATTATAAATCAAGAAGATACCTGTGAGGCTTCATGAATTGATTCTGTGGCTAACAGCATGTGGACCCTGGGTGAGTCTATTCAGTGTGTGTTTCATACAGGTGTTTGGCTAGAAGTACTGATTTAATAATGGCTGGATCATCAGCTGCTAGTGACCTTGTTTCATGAGGAAACATAGGGATGTAGACCATACACTATATATCTTAATATGCTACTTACAGTTAAGAGCTTTATAATTCTGACATGAATTTTTGATAATGTATTTGTTCATAAATAATGTAGAAGTCCTTTTAACAGACGTATCACTGAAAGAAATCTTATGTTGGCACACTAGCATATACTTTTGTGAACTATACATCCAGAAGCTGAAAAGACGGAGAAAAAAACAAAAAGGGCAGGTGATCTCTAAATCATAGGAAGTATATCAGGTTGCTTTTGGGCTCTCAGATACTCTTGTATACATTCTCCTAACAGAGAGGTGACAAATGGTTTTCTTTAAGCTTCCTTCTTTCTTTGTATAATCTAGGTTGTCACTGAATTGATAAAGCTGAAACATTCCCGCTGTTTTAAGTAAAGGCAAGGCAACCAATATTTTAATGCATAAAACTCTTTGTAATTACCCACACTGAGCTGCAACGGATTTTCCATTGTAGCAATGGCACCTTGATGAACGCATATATCCAAGCTCCTTAAAATGTATGGATTAAATATGTGCAACTTTTGTATATCCATTTTGTCTCAGTAATGCTTGAAAACATTTAAAGTGGAACAGGAAGATTATAACCTGGACATCTTGACAACTTAGGAAGACCTTGTGTCAAAAGAATGGCCTTTTTTTTTTTTTTTTTTTTTTTTTTTTTTTTTTTTTTTTTTTTTTTTTTTTTTTTTTTTTTTTTTTTTTTTTTTTTTTTTTTTTTTTTTTTTTTTTTTTTTTTTTTTTTTTTTTTTTTTTTTTTTAGTCTTTTTGAGACAGGGTCTCGCTATGCAGTTGAGGCTGGCCTTGAGCTCACTTTTGTAGCCCAGGCTGGTCTCGAACTCGCACCAATCCTCCTGCCTCAGCCTCCCGAGTGCTG
>PVJA010023657.1:0-32739 GCA_004027025.1 Myocastor coypus | reverse complement strand
GTGTGTGTGTGTGTGTGTGTGTGTGTGTGTGTGTGTGTGTGTGTAAAGGCGGGTGAGCCCAGCAGGTAGCCTATATGTATGCAAAGGTGGGGTGAGCCCGACAGGCAGCCTCTATGTGTGTACAAAGGCTCGCAGCGCTGCTGAGGTCTGCACCAGAGGGGGCACAGCAGCAGGGCTGAGGCCAAGGTCCACAGAAACCAAACGTCCTGGTGCATGGCTGCCCTGTGAGGCAGGGAGCAGGACAGGTGCCCGTGAGTGGTCCCGGGAGGTGTGCGGTAGTTGCTGGACCGGGCGCTCAGGACCTGCGCTGTATTACCTGGCCACGGCCACAGCCTGCCGGTGCTCAGAGCCTCTGGACTGTTACAAGTGGGAAACCCCGCTCAGGCTGGCTTAGGGGCAACGGCAGGCGGCCACATCGTCGGGCCTCAGTCCTGTCTCTCTCTGTCTCTTGCTTTGCGTTCTGCTCTGCCGGCTCTTCCTCAAACCACAAGATAGTCCTTTAGCTCCAGGCTCAGCCACACTGGGAAACAAAAGCCCTCTTTCCCCTATAGACCACCACCAAAACCCCAGGCATGGCATGCACAGCTTGGCTTGAGCCCAGGCTGTGACCTCGGTGGAGGGGACACAGCCCTGCGCCCACCCCAGCAGCCCCACCCCAACGGTGGGCGTCTTTAGAGAAGAGCTGGGGATCTGGGCAGCAGGCCCACCCAGGCCACATGGGATGTACAGGGTCTCCGGGCTCAGGGCACACTTTGTTTTGTTGTCACCGAATAATGCCCTGGGGTCATAAAACACAGAGTACTCATCATTCCCATTGTAACCGTTGCTGTCTCATTTTCCAGGGGCCACTGGGTCTGGACGGCAAGCCGGTAAGTGACAGCGAGGATGCCCCGCGCATCCCCAGAATGGGCGGGCCTGTGCCTCAGGAGACCTCAGAACTCTCCAGAGGAAGGACAGATGGGTTAAGAGGGCTAGGGTAGGGGGTGAGGATTAGGGCTTAGGACCAGCGTCAGGCAGTAGGATTGGATTTAGGATAAGGTTAGGGTTAAATCAGTGTCATGGTTTAGGTTTGGAGCTTAATATTAGACTGAAAAGTCTGGTATTAGTCTCTAACATGTTGCTACAGTATATTTTTTTTAAATTATTATTTTTGAATTCCATCTTTGTTTTATTTTATTTATTATTTTTATTCTTGTTTCAGAACCTTTGTTTGTTTATTCACTCATTTCCATGGCCGGCTCAGCCCGCCCCGAGGGCAGGGCTGGCGCAGCATGTGGTGCCCGAGATCGAACCGCGGTCCCTGAAGCCACCCAAGCTTCCCCAAGCAGGCGCTTTAGACCACTGAGCCATCCCGCCGGGCCCGCTACTGTATATTTTATATTTTATTCTATTGCATTACTTTGTTTCACCGGAACAAAATGCCTAACACCCACAGTTTAAAGGCGGAGAGGTTATTGTCAATGGCTGCTTTCCTAGAGCGCCACCCGTGGCTGTTGACGACGCCAGGGCAGGAGCAGGGCCACCCACTCGGGCTGTAAAGAGCCTACCTCCAGCCTGGAGACAGCGAGCAGGCAGAGCCGCGGGGGAGTGGGGCGCTCTGCAGGCCCCGCCCCCTAAAGCGCCTCGTCTCGCCAAGCCCCACCTCCTAACGACAGATTAGCTGTGAGAGGACCCTCAGGAGGGCGCGCCCCCCCTGAGATCTCATCGCCTATCCAAATCCCATCTGTGAATGCGTGAGACTTTGGGGAATATCTCAGGCCTAAACTGTAACAGGTAGGGTTGCACTTGGGGTAAGGTTTGGAGTTAGGGTGAGGTTAGGGGTTAGCATTAAGGTTAAGGTTAGAGGTTTAGGGGGGTGTTGGTGTGCTGTGATTAGAAGTTTAGAGATTTCAGGAAGAAAATGAGCCTGTCGGTCGCCGCCTATTGCCTGCCTCCGTGAGCAGGCCCCTTCATCTTGCTTTGTCCACCCTCCCTCTGCCGTCATGGAGAAATGCAGACAGCTCAGTCAGTGGTGCCTGCTTAGTACAAGGTCCCTGCAGCAGGCACTCTGCATACCCACGGCGGGCATCGGACTGAGACTTGCTTAACACCCGAGGCAAGAGCCTGTGACCCATGGCATCCTCGCTGATGAGCAACATGCCCAGGACAGGCGAGGCAGTTAGTGGAAGGGAGCTTCCCTGAGGGGCGTGTGCTTCTGAGGCCCCAACCTTGCAGACCGCAGGGAGCTTCCGGAGGCGGCCGCCTCATCAGCTCTGTCACAGACAGCGTGTGCTGAGCGAGGCGGAAGAGCGGCCGTGCCTGCATCCCCTCCCCAGCGTGGGCACCCACAGGCCCCTTGCCTCCCTCACACTGAGACTGGGAATGTAGCACTCCCGTGAGGCCAGCAAGAGCAACACTCATGCAGGGGAACAAGCCTGTGTGTGGGATTTCCACTCAGCCTCCCCAGGGCTCTGCCAGATGCCACAGGTCCATCTACCCCCAAAACTTAGGGCCCTCAGGAGAGGACCCAGCTACCCCTCTACACTCATACCTCTGCTTTCTCCACCTTCCTTTCCCAGGGACTTCCAGGCCCCAAAGGGGAGAAGGTAAGTACAGGAGAGGCCGTCCCGACTCCAGGCTGATACAGGTGCCAGTTCCAGAGTGTGGCCGGGGACAGCTCAGAGGCCCTCCTACAGCCTCAGTTTTACCCACCTATAAAGTGGGATCAGTAATCCCCACCTCCTAAAATGGTGACAGGACTCACATTTGACAAAAGAACATGCTGAGAGTTGAGTCTGAAGACTAGCACCAGGGCGTACCCAAGTGCAGAGGCACGAGCTTCTCCCGTTGACCAGTTTCCAGCGAGAGACGGTCCCAGGAGATCTCAGAGCTTGAGTCATAGCTGTTGCCCAAGTGTGCCCTCCAGGGAGGTTGCCCACCAAGAAGCGCTGACCCCGGGCTGTCTCCCAGCACCTTGAGAAAGACCCCCTGCCTTTGGCACCGACAGTCGCAGGTGGCAGCACCCTGAAGAGCTGGGCCTGCCGAGTGCCCAAGTGCCCTGGAAGGGAGCAGAGCGGACTTGTGTCCCCTGTCCCTGACAGGGGCACCAGGAGGAGGAGGGTTAGGGCAGACACACTGGCCCCATCCACCTGACCTCAGCTCAGAGATGGGGAGCAGCCGAGGCCCTGTGGCTGTGTGGCTGCTCAGGTGGAGCCAGGCTCTGGGCATCCTCAAGGCGGAGGAAGCAGGAAGTGGGAAGGCGTGAGGTGTGGTGCGCAGAGCCTCCCTCTACAGTCGGGTGCCACCACAGCTGCATGGCTTTGGGCAGGTTGCTTGGTTCTGTGGCCCTCAGCCTCCCGCTCTGTAAATTAAAACCCAACTTCCCAGAGTCGATCTGTGCTGGTCAGGCAGGGCTGGCACTGTGGGTGCATGGCACCAATGCCTTCCTGGTGGCTCTGGCTGATGCCAGCCAGGCACACACAGTCTGAGCAGAGCTTCAAGTGCTGTGGTATCTGCTACTACATAACTCAGCAGTCCCACCCTTCGCTGACTAATGCAGCTAACTGTCATCACCCTCCCCGTCCCAAGGCCCAGGGATTCTGAGAGGACACGGTTGCAGCTGCTGCTCCCGTTTCACCATGTCTGAGCCTCTTGGCTATTCATTTTATGAGACCAGGGTTTTCTTTTTTTTTTTTGGCTTTTTGAGACAGGGTCTCACTGTGCAGTTCAGGCTGGCTTTGAGCTCACTTTTGTAGCCCAGGCTGGTCTTGAACTCGCAGCGATCCTCCTGCCTCAGCCTCCCAAGTGCTGGGATTACAGGCGTGAGCCACCATGCCCGGCTTGGCTATTCATTTTAAGATAGCCAGTTTCCAGCTCTGGATCTGCTAACCGTGTGACCTCAGGCCACCCTTGGCCACTCTGTGCTTCGTTGTCCCCCTTAGGCATGGAGGTGAATACAGGGCCTGCCCGTGGCTTGGATTAGAGTTGACGCAAACCACGAGGCACAGAGCACAGCACAAAAGCTTGGCAGGCAACGTGCAGGGGTCTCCAGATGGTGATCTGCTTCCTCTTTTGGTTTCTAGGGTGCACCAGGAGACTTTGGCCCCTGGGTAAGCATGGCACACCGCCACCCTCGCCAGCTCATCCTGGTCTGTTCTGTGTCGTTCTACTGTGGGTCTTTAGGGTGTCTCCTGAGTCCCAGCTCCCCATAGCTCCTCCCAGGAAGGGGTGAGTGAGCCTTCCCTTCCTCCCCACCTGCAACCACTACGTGGAACCCCAGGTACCCTGGTCAGGCCAAGGGCGCTGTCCCACATGGACAGCAAGGATCGAGCAGACACCCATGTCCCTCCACTTGTCATTGCCATGGGTAACCAAACATTGGGGCCAGTTCTGGACCGACTGCCCTGAGAGTAGCTGGTCTGACCGCAAGGCTCAGCTAGGCCTCTAGAGCCTGCCCAAGTCACTTTCATCTCAGGGAGGCAAGGTACTGGCCACTACTCCCACAGCTGTGAAGATTCACCGCAGCCATGAACGTCAACGCCCAACAGGGGGACAGATCAGCGTCCCCTCCAGTGACCCTGAGGCACATGCCCCCATTTCCAGCATGGGCTGAAAGCAGGGGTTCGCTGCCCAGCAGAGGCCCAGGCCGTGGCACACACTGGCTAGGATTGTGGAGATGGCCTTCCAGAAGCGCCCACCCGAAAAGGGTTCCAAGGCTGCGGACGAGCTGCTGTCCTCCTTGTGGGGCCCTCTCTTCATCCCCACATCCTGGTCATTTATGAACACCCCCCAAAGGGCCTCAAAAGGACAGTTTGCCATTGTGGCACCTTCTGAGATTCCCAGAGCAGGTCCGGTCTCTTGTGAATGCTGCAGGGGAGGCATGTTCTGGAGGCCGAGGATGGACCCTCATGTACTCACAGTCACAGCAGCTTGCCGGGGGGTTTCCCAGTCCCAGGTTCTCCCAGGAGCAGCTTTCCAAGGGGCAGGGGGTGGACGCTGCCAGGCCTAGGCTAAGCTCCAACCAGAACAGACTGCCACCCTGGCAGTTGGGGGAGCCCAGAGGCCAACCACAGCTGGGGGTGGGGATTGAGGTCCCAGCTCCATGGGGACCTGCAAGGGTCCTGTGATGCAGAAGCCAGCACAAAATCTGTCCCTGGGGCAGGCAGGCTGCACCGAGCCATCGAACCACTGTCTCTGAGCTGGGCGAGACTCCTCTATCGCCCCAGAAGTAGCCATGTGGCTCTCGGAAGCCCTGCTGCTGCCCTGACCACACCTTCCGTTTGCTGCCTAGATGGTCTTCCCACGGCTCAGCCCGGGCTTTATAAGTGGAGACCGCCGCGCATACAGTCCCCGTGTCCTCAAGGTAGACTGACCGAGCAAGGCCCAGGCCTGCTGGTTTGCTGTGTTCCCCATGCTCCGCCTCGCCGCATGTTTCCAGGGTTGGGCCTCAGCCATGCCAGTCCTGAAGGACTGGGCCAGCTCAGGGGGACCAAGGACAGCTCCCCTCCGACCTGTTCGGATGTCTCAGTGAGCAGTGTCCAGCCCTATGGCTCCCCGGGTAGGGCCTCCGAGCTATAAAAGGAACAGCAGGGCCATGGATACAGAAAAATATCTAACACAGTCCGGCACCATGGCACACACCTGTAATCCAAGCTACTCGAGAGGCCAAGGCAGGAGGACAGCAAGTCTGAGGCCAGCCCAGGTAACTTAGCAAGACCCAAAATCCAAAAAATTTAACAAATACAAAAGAGTCTAAAAGAACCGAGTGGCCTTGCTGGTCAGCGGGGCCCGGCCTTCAGCCCCACAGCCCGAGGTTACTGCCCTGACTCCAGGCTTGTCTGCACAGGGCAGCAGCCAGGGTGCCAGCCAGCACGGTGCAGAGGTGGGGCGGGCGCTCCCCGAGGGTCCTGCCCCACTGGGCAAGGAGGCTCCTCCCTTTTCAGTGATGACAGGGTTGAGAGCTCCAGGCCATGTACTGGGGTGTGCCCTCCCCATGCCCTGTGCCAGGCGCACTGTGGGCTTTGCTCCTTTCTGGCTGGGCCTTGGTAAAGGACTCTGGCTGCTGGGGGTCCACCCAGTGCTAACATCGGCTCCAAGAGCCGGGGCTCAGCGTCATTGCAGAAACGCGAGTGCCACTGCACTGCCCTCTGTTTTAGCTTTTCAATTTGAGATAATTGTGGATTCACATTCATGTTGGATAAATAGCACGCTATGTGCCCTGGGGCCCTTGGTTGGGCTGCCCCTGTGACAGCCTGTGTGAAGGCAGAACAGTGCCATGCCGGAGGCTGGTGCTGGCATACCCGGCCAGCGCACTCCCCAGCCGTGCACGTTCGCCCGTGTGCATGTTCAGAGCGGATTTCGTTCCGTGCGGTGCTCCCTCGCCTGCAGAGTTGGGTGGCACTGCCCAGGATTCCTCCTGCTGTCCTGGCTTAGCCATGAGCAGTGCCCTCTCTCCCACTGAATGTGGCAACCCCTGACCCCCCTCTGAACTATTCTGGTGTTGCAAGATGTCGCAACGCGGGCCTACAGCGGGGGACCTTGTCAGCCGGCCCTGTTCATTCAGCGTGGTTCCCGAGATGCATCCTCTTTGTTGCACGTGTCGGACGCTCGTTCTCTTGCACGGACGGCTGAGTTGTTCTGTGACACAGGTCCACTGCAGCTCCTGAGGCGCACCTCTGGAAGGATGGCAGGACAGCGGCTTGTTGCCAGCTTGGGGCTATTGCAAGTGCTACCGTTGGGAGCATTCCCTACAGGCTTTCACAGAAACACAGGCTCCACCCCCTGACATAACTCCCACTGCAGCACCTCCACCACCTTTAACAAGGCAGGAGTGGACCGGCCAGGAAGGTCTGCCAAGGCCCTTGGGCTCCTTTCCAGGAGAAGGGGCACTGGTGCTTCCTCCCACGTAAGGTTGTGCCACCTCTTAGCTGGGCACTGTCCCTGGGCTTCAGGTGCCGGCAAGGCACGGGTGCTCAAGGTAGGAGGGGTTCTGGTGGGCCACACACACCGCGGTATAAGACCTGCCCCTCCACACGGCAGCAGGACAGCATGTCCCGTGGAGCCTGCCTCGAGGGCTGGGCCAAGAAGGCACAGGGTGGCCTCTGTCTGGAAGCCCCTCCCCACAAGCTGGGACCCTTGGGGTAACAAAAGACCCCATCTCTTTCAGGGAGAACAAGGCCAAGAGGGAGCTTCAGGGCCTCCAGGACCCCCAGGGCCCCCTGGGGCACGGGGCCCTCCTGGTGACACTGGAAAAGATGGCCCCAGGGGACCTCAAGGCCCAGCGGTAAGAGAAGACACTTGCCAGAAGCACCTTGGACCGCTCCTCAGCTCGTCCAAACTCCAGCCCCGGCCCCAGCACAAACCCAACATGATATTCCCTCAGTCCAGACCTGAGCCGGAGTCCAACGAGACTCGGACCCCAGGCCCAACCCAAGCCCCACCTGAGTCCCGGCCCTAACCCTAGCCCAGAGCCTCAGCTTGCCCAGATCTTGGCCCGAACCCTAAGCTGGTCTCTGACCCCAAGCAGGACCCTTCCCCTAAGCTCATTTCCCAATCCTGCCCCGCCCCAGCCAGATGCTATCCAGCTGCTTGCTATCCTCCCTTCCGAAACTGCCTGCAGACAGAGCTCCAGCCCAGGGCCAGTCCTGACCTTAGCAGCCCCATGCTCCCGGAGAGTTACCCCGCTGCTCAGACACGGCCACGCCTGCTGCCTCTGGTCCCCGCAAGCTGGGGCGGCCAGGCTTCCCCCGCCCTACCCAGCACCCCACCCAGCCCCTCCCTCATTCACTTCACCCGCTGTCTGTGGACTGGGGAGATGGCCCTGCCTGCCAGGGTGGGCTGAGGAAGGCATCAGGAGGCGGGGCTCCCGCAGCGCTGCTCTCTCCTGTCTCCTAGGGTCCCAAGGGAGAGCCTGGACAGCTGGGCGAGGTGGTCAGTACCCCAGACCGGCAGCCTTTTCCCACACGGGCCCACGCATGCGCATACCTGCCTCCCCGCCCCTGGCGAACCCATGGTGGGGCGGGTCACCCAGCTGATAGAGTCAATGTCCAGCATCCTCGGTGGGGATCCGCGGTCCAGTGCTTACTGCTGGAGTCCCGGAACAGCAGCCGTGCGAAGCGCTCACAGTCCAGTGTTGGACAGCCTGGGCCTGCTCCCAGCATGGCCATCTCTCCTCTGGGCCTAGATGTCACCTTTTATGGAAAGGAAGGTGACAGGCCAAGTCTCAGCTCCCAGCTCAGTGTCTAACATCCTCTCTTGTTCCAGGGCCCCAAGGGACCCCCAGGGCCCCAGGTGAGTGCCCCCATCTGACCTGCCATGGCAGTGGGGCTGGGAGAACCCATTCTGCAGCCCCAGGCTGGTGACTGTATATCCAGGCCTCAGTTTGCCTGCCTCTCAGATGGGAGCATTAGAAACTTTTCCTTTGATAACTTCACAGGAGGAGGTGGTAGGACTGAGTCACAAAGTACATTAGCTGTGTGGGTTTGATGAGTACTTCTGCAGCAGCATCTGAGTAGGGACTTTCCATGTGACCCCCCCCACATGCCCACCACCAGCACTCCCCCGGGAGGGGCATAACTGTGGGGTGCAGTCCAGGGGTCGCCAGCACACCAGCCTGGCCCAAGGCCCGCCCCAGCTGACAGGAGGGCGCCGCGGTGGTGGTGGTCCTCAAGTGTGCAGTGGCACAGACCCCACTGCTGCGCCCGCCAGGATGATCTCACCGGCTGCACAGGCCGCGTGCCCCCGCGTCCCTGGCTTCTCCTGCCCAGGCACCATGGTGGGCTCACACTATGCATAGCCCGCCCACGTGGGCATCCCTGGCAGGGCAGCATGTGCCTGGAGCTCTGTGCTGCCTTTTCTTTGCTTGACAGTTCACTTTTTTTCCGGGCTGAATATTATTCCACTAAGTACCCATTTGTACTTTGACTTTTCTCTTGTTGCTGAGGAAAAATATCTGATGCCCAGAATTAGGGAAGGACGGGTTTATTTAGCTCATGGCTAGTGGAGTTTTCAGCCCGTACTTGGCTGGCTCCAAGGCAGGGCGGCACACGGAAGCGGGCAGCAGTTCATGGTGGCAGAAAAGAGCAAAAGCAGCAAGAGCTCAACCAGAGTCTCAAGAACAAGCCTCTTTGTCCCCCTTACGCTGCATGCAGGTTCCCTGCCCCGGGGCACTCGTCCCTAATGCCAGCCCCAGACCATGGATCAATCAAAAGCTGTAGAAGCCTGCCCCATGACTGCAGCAGGCTTTGGGGGGCATCTAGATGCCAATCTTAGCACCATTCATTTTCCCAGTGACCCACCGGAGGACACCTTGGCTGCTTCCGGCCTTGGGCAGCTCTAAGCATGGCAGCTGTTAGCACCTGGGCAGCTTTTCATGTAGTCACACGCTTACCCACGTGGCACCCGAAGCCTCCTGGGTGTCCCCGCCCTCCTGTCTTCCCTCCTTGGGGATCACGGCTGGACAGAGGGCCAGGGGATTCAAGACCCTGGGCCGTGGAGCAAAGGCAGGGGAAAGGCTTCGAGCCCGGGCACTGGGGCCTTCTCTTGGCTCTGGGGCCCTCACAGAGCGGGTGAGGCTGCGGGTGAGGCTGCACTCTGGGGTCTGGACTGGTGCTGCCTAGGCCAGGGCTCCGCCCACACCAGGACAGAGAGGCCGGGCACAGAACACGACTGTGGCTCTGACCCCTTCCCTCTCCTGTCTTCCTTCAGGGTGAGCCCGGCACCCCCGGAAAGAAGGTAAGGGCGCCGTGGAGCTTCGCGTCCCTGGCAGGCAGGGTCCTCTTTCCAGCCCCAGCACTGGCCGGTGCCCATCTGAGTCCCAACAGCAGCAGAAGCCCCTCCACCTGTCCCATGTTCCTTTCCCTTCCTCCTCACATTTCCGGGCCAGGACAGTGGTCCCCAAGAGCGGGCCTGCCCAGCAGCACCCGCTGACCTGCGGGCACGTAGAGACGCACATGCAGGCACACACAGTGTCTGGGTATGGGACCAGGATGTGCTCTCTCGCCCCCCTGCCCAAGCTGTTTCTGCAAACGCTGCGCTCACGCTGGCTGGGGGATGCGGGACAAGGAGGACCTGGCCCCTGCCCCCCTCCAGAGGCCGAATGCCCCGTCTTGGAGGGGAGGGGCCGGCTGGCACCAGAGTGTCTGGCCCGCTTGTCCAGGCCTGACAGCCGCAGTCTCAGCCACTCTCTCTGTAGGGGGAGGATGGGACACCCAGCCAGCCCGGGCTCCCTGGACCTCCAGGGCCCCAGGTAAGTGTGTGACTCTTATCCAGGGGCCCTGCCTTTGTACCCCACTGCGGGCTCCTGCCCAGTGCCTGTCCCGGCCTTCTCTCGTCCTGGGGAGTGGGCAGTGCAGCCCCTCCTGGTACTCGGGGCCCATCGCAGTGACCACGCTTTGCCCTCTGCCCGCCTCCGGCCCCTTGCCAGTCACCCAGTCCTGTCCAGCCATGTGCAGAGTGGCTCTGCCAGGGGCAGCCTTGGCTCTAGTCCCCCCTCGGCCGCGCCCCAGGCAGCCCCAGCCCAGCCTCTGTCGCTGCTGATCCCTGCTTGCATCATGATTTCTTTGCAGGGCGAGCCAGGGAGCATGGGGCCCCGAGGGCAGGACGGCGTGGATGGCACCCCAGGACTGAAGGTGACCTTATTGAGCTCTGTTCTGGCGTCAAAGGCCCACAGCCAGCCAGCAGGGTTAGGGTTCCACCTCCCAGTGCCCCAGTGTGGGCACCTGGGGCCAGTGTGGCTGAAAGGCTACAGCCTGGGGCTAGCCAGGGCCTGCACTGAGTCCACTCCAAGAGAGCTTCCCCCTCCTGAGGCCCAGCACTCAGGGCCTGGCCATTTGGGGGAGTGGGGCTGAGGGGCCATTGCGGGGTCCCTCCGGCATGGCTACAACTGTGCGCTTCCACAGGGGGAGCCCGGGCCTCCAGGCGCCGAGGGAGCTGCAGGGCCCCGGGTAAGCGGCCTCCCTCCACCAAGCCAGCATGGCCAGCTGGGATCTGGGAGCTCCAGGCACCTTGGGGACCGGGAGGGGCAGGGAGCTTCTGAGCCTCTTCTCAGGAGCTATTCCTAGCGATCCCTTCTTGTGTCACACCATTGCTCGTGGCCCAGTGTTCACATGTGGGCGTGCCAGAGTGAGAGTGCAGCCCTCATCGCTGAACGAGCTCCTGGGTCCCTCGTGGCTGCGGGCCTCCCTGCCCCCTCTGCGCAGTCGCAGGCAGGCCTTTGCCTGGTCACAGGGGAGGGGGCCACGGGTCTTCTCCCTACACAGAGCCCCCCCAGCACCCCTGCTGCCCCACTCTTGTGATCAGCCTGGGGGACCCAGCCTTACATGGACTGCCAGGGTCCCCTCTCAGCTGTGTCACCAGTGTGACCACATTCCCTGGTGCCCAAGTAGCTGGCTTGGCTGCAGGCGGCCAGGCGCTGGGTCAGCCCAGGTTGTGGGGTCGGGGCAGAGCTGGAGAGTTCCGTGCGTGTGGCATGGCCCAGAGTTAGCTGGGGAGTGAGCCTGAGCCTGGCTCTCCCGCCATGCGGGTTTGGCCCTGACCGTGCCCTTTGCGGGGTACGAGGTTCAGGTGTCCAAGAATGCCAGAATTCCTGGGCCGGTGACATGGAGTGTGCAGCATGTGTGCGTGTGTGCACGCACAAGAACACACGCAGTCTTGGTGCACACTGAGCACAGCCTGCTGCAGAGGTGGGGAGGGCAGGGACAGCCATCAGAGTCCCTGGGGAGGAGCCTCACTGGCAGGCTCAGGGACGGCCACCACGCCACACAGTGGCGTGTGCTCCCCTGAGGGGCTTTCCCTCCCCCCTCAGGGCGCCCCAGGCCTCAAGGGGGAGCAGGGAGACACCGTCGTGATCGACTACGACGGCAGGATCCTGGACGCCCTACAGGTAGTGCTCATGGGTCGGGGGTCCCCCTTGGGATCAGGGCCCTGAGAGAGCTAACCTGGCTGTCGTCCCAGACCTCTGCCGGCCGCCTGGAGTGGGCCCTGAGCACCCGCAGGCAGAGCGTCTCCAGGAGACAGAAGCAGCGGTGTCTCCAAGCTGTTCTGGGGACCACAAGAGACAAGGGGCAAAGCCTGTCCCAGGAACCTCTGAGCACTGGCAAACTGGGACCCACCACAGAGACAGGCTGGGTGCCAGCTGCTCATGGGCACCAGGGAGAGGAGGTGGGTGGGCAGGAGGTCGATGTTGGTACCCGAGCCCAGCTTCAGTTGCAGCTGTGCCCCGCAGGGCTCGGGGAAGCACGGGTAGAGGGTCACGGGGCCACGCCAGGCCTGTGCAGTATGATGGGTGTGACGTGGCTCAGGGTGTGCATGTGCATGGGGTAGCCCGGTGGCCAGGAGCTGGTGGGCAAGGCCCTGTGAGGTGCAGGGAAGCCGGCCGTAGGACTGTGGGTGCCTGACTGCCTCGATGTAGGGGAATGATTGATTGATTGATTGATTGATTGATTGTAGGGGAATGATTTATTAAGAGAAGTGTCGGGGAGTCCACCAGGGAGCTGGGGCGGCTGGACCTAGAGATGGCAGGAAGGAGGGGAATGCGGGAAGACCTGGGCGTGGACTCATCAGCAGCTGGGCGGGCCGCGAGAGGGGGCGGGGCCGGGAGAGGGGGCGGGGCCTTTAGAAACTGCCAAGCCCTGGTGAGTCATCAGGACCAGTGCTTGGCAGCGGGCCGGACCTTGTGGGCCCCAAGACCCCATCGCTCCCCTGTGAGACCGAGGCGGCAGGGAGCAGGACCAGTCAGAACTCCCGAAGCAAGCAGCTAGGATGTGGTCAGGCTACCGTGCGGGGCGCTCGACGCTGGCACCGGTGCCAACCGGGTTATGCTTGCTTCGAGCGCTGATAAGGAGCCGCCACAGAGCCTTGAGCAGGAGCATGCTTGGACTGAGGGACTGTGGGCTGAGCGCTGTCACCTCGCTGGCCTCTCCTGACCCGCCAGGCAGGGCCAGGCTTCAGGCTCAGCTGCACTCACAGGGCTGCAGCCCAGGTGGAGGGGGCTCCGCCTGACCACTGACCACTCGACTCCTGCATGCAGGGTCCTCCAGGGCCACAGGGAGCCCCAGGGCCACCAGGGAGCCCGGGAGCCAAGGTCAGTGCAAAAGCAGCCCCGTGGCATCCACCTGCCTCTCCCCCCTGCAGCTCCTCCAGCCCCTGAATCCCTCCTGCTGCCAGCCTGAGTTCTGGGTCCCTGTTCCAGCCAAACCCAGTGTCCTCTGAAGCCCCTGGCTCCGGCCCACTGCCCAGCCCGAGGTGTCCTCCCAGGCTGCCTGGTGAAACCTGGAGGGGCAAGTGCATAGCCGACCCTGTGCTATGTCTATTCCCTACACCCTCTCACATGTCTAGAGAAACAGCCCTGGACTTTGAAGTTAGGCCTGGTCTGGTTGCAGCCTCACTGTACCTGGGCTCAGGCCTCAGCTTCTAGAACTGTCACCTAACAACCTGGAGGTGACAGCTTCATGTGCAGTTGCCCCTCAAAGCCCAGCAAAGAAGGCAGTGGCACCAGGTGCCTTGCTGGAAGCCTCTCACCCCTCCAGAAGAGGCCTCTGCCCAACCCACCACCCTGCCTTGGGCAAAGGAGCCGGAAGTCCTTTCACTGTCCCCTCCGTTCCCCTGCAGGGGGAGCTTGGATTGCCTGGTGCCCCAGGAATTGATGGAGAGAAGGTATGTAGGCTTCCAACTTCCTTAGTGATGCTGGTGCAGGGTGTGGGGTGTGTGTGTGTGTGTGTGTGTGTGTGTGTGTGTGTCCCACAAAGACGTGGGCATACCCTCCATGTCACTTGATGCCTGTGAGTGTGTCTGCTGCTGGGCCCCTACCAAGTGGCACACTTTGGGCAAGACCTCTTGAATGCGGGACAGCTGTGACTCCAAGCCCAGGCGCCAGAGCACAGAGTTCAGGACATGGGGGCCCCACAGGAGCTGTCCAGCCCCACATGCCCCTCCCTGCCTCGGCCCGCTCACAGTCGCAGGGGGGGTGCCATGGGGATCCCCAGCCCCCAATTCCAGCTCCCCCACTGCTTTCAGGCAAGGCTCATGGCTGTTGGGCTAGAAGCAGGGGCCCCCAGCAGGAAGTAGGAGGCTGGCCTAGTCTGGCCAAAGTGCAGGGCCAGTGGGAAGAAGTGTCCCCGAGCCCCGCTCATTCTGTGATCTTGTGGCCTTCAGGGCCCCAAAGGACCAAAAGGAGATGCAGGAGAGCCCGGGCCAGCGGGACCCAAAGGGGAAGCAGGCGAGATGGGCCTGTCGGGTCTTCCGGTAAGTGCCGGGCTGGGCCTGCCCCCTTGCTAGGCTGGGGGTCCCACTACGAGCATGTATCCATCCCAGCCTGGCTGATGGGGCCTGTGGGGATGGCAGGAAAGGCGCACTGGGAAGGACAGGCACAGCTGCGAGGGGACACCCCAGCTGGCTGCCTGGTGGCAGCAAAGCGGCCTTGTAGTTAGGCTGCACTTGCCCCTGAGCAGCCCAGGCTTGTATGTGCTTCATTGCTGCCCGACCCCAGGACCCCAGACAAGAGCCTGACCTCCTCTAGCCTCAGTTTCCTGGCCTCTGCACCTGAAACCCCAGCACTCGGGAAGCTAAGGCAGGACGTTGTGAGTTCAAGGCCAACCCGAGCTACATAGCAAGATGCTGACCTAAAATAAATAGAATAGAATGGAAGAGAGTAAGAGTGATAACTGCTGCTCCCGTGAGAGAAGACGCCCAAGTGTGGCTGCGTGCAGTGAGCTTGCTGCCACCATGGCCAGATAGGGCGAGTGGCCAGTGGGCGCCTCTGAGCTCTGCCACGTCCCACCCTGCAGGTCGGTCAGCGGGGAGCAGCACTGCGGTTGGCCTGGGTCCCCCGCAGCACCACAGGGTGGTGTATCTTGTGCATTTTCACACCTGTGCCCCAGCAAGGGCACATCACAGCCTTAGGGACATTGAGGCCAGGGAGGCGGGGACTGAAGGGGAGATCACCGAGCACCACAGGTGACTGTAACATGGGCGGCAAGGGTTCATGGCCCCCGCATCCCGCAGGGCTCCGACGGCCCCAAGGGGGAGAAGGGAGACTCGGCCTCTGAGAGCCTGCAGGAGAGCCTGGTAAGGGGGTTCTGGGCACCGGGGCTCCCCCAGCACCCAGCCGAGGCCCAGGGCAGAGGAGCACCTGGCCCGACCCAGCAGGGCAGCAGAGGACCGTGGGGAAGCCAAGGAAGTCCCTCTACAGGCTGCACTGGGGGCGGCAGAACACAGCTCAGGGTGGCCTACCAGCGTGACCCTTGGGAGGTTGCAGCTAAGGGACAGTAGGCAGGGGTGACTAACCAATCTCTGACCTTCCAGGCCCAGATCATAGCAGAACCAGGGCCCCCTGGGCCCCCAGGACCCCCTGGACCCATGGTAAGGACAGCTTGGCTTTTCAACGGGGGCGGGGGGGCCTGAGGGGGGGTGAGCCTAGGACAGAAGCCGATCCAGGGAGGCCAGGAGGCCTCACAGGGCCCAGGGCCAGTGAGTGGCGGGAAGCGGTGAGGCCACTGCAGGACAGGGCCCCAGCCCCGAGCCTGCACCTGGATGCCACTCCCGACCTTTCTTCCTCCAGGGCCTCCAGGGAATCCAGGGCCCCAAGGTGAGTGGTGGACCCCAAACTGGAACCCTGCTGAGTCTTGGGGCCACAACATGCCCAGGACCTGGGCAGCGGCCTCCCAGACTCGAGAAAGCCCGCGCTCTCCCTAACCACGCCCCCTGGAGGCGGCAGCCAGCCGGTCCCACCCACACCTGCCCTGCTGGCAGGCCCAGCTGTCTGTCCCTGCCCACTGACTCATCCACCCTTCACTGCAGGGCTTGGACGGAGCTAAAGGAGAGAAGGGAGCCCCAGGAGAGAGCGGCCCCAGCGGCCCGCCTGTAAGTGTCTGGAGCTTTGTATGCCCCTAAAGGCAGGGCATCTTGTAACTGTCACTCTTCTTTTTTTCTTTCTTTTTTTTTTTTTTTGGTGGGACCGGGGTTTGAACTTACAACCTTGCACTTGCCAGGCAGGCACTTGTGCCACGGAGCTATCTCCCTGACCCCACTGTCATTCTTCCTGACCTGCTTCTTTTTCACTCAGGGGCCCGTTGGCCCACCAGGCCTTATTGGGTTGCCAGGAACCAAAGGAGAGAAGGTAAGCTGCCCTGGACACCCCGTGCAGCCCTCCCAGGGCAGCCCCGTGGTTCTGTGGGTGCTGTAGCCAGCCTCCCTGCAGCACACACGGTCCAGGCGCGGGCCTGGCTCCCGCTGCCCCTTCCTAAATGCTCACACCTCTCTGTGTCCCCACAGGGCAGGCCCGGGGAGCCAGGACTGGATGTAAGTTCTCTGCAAGTGACTGGGTCCCGCCCTTGATTTCCCTGCCCTGGGCAGCTCACGTGGCCACCCGGCCAGCACACGAGTGGCTCCTGCCCAGGACTTCCCTGTGTCCTCAGTGGCAAGCTGTGTGCAGCCTAGAGGGGTGCTTTGTGGATGGACAATGCGTGGATTATGGATGAATTCTAGAGAGCTGATGACGGGATCCATGCAAGGATGATGGAGGAGTGGAGGAGTGGGTGAGGGGTGGATGGGCAGTGCCTGCGTGGGTGGACAGGTGCGGTGCGGCAGCAGGGATGCGCGGCACCGTGAGGAGCCCGTTGAGCACCAGGGACAGAGGTCCTGTACTGCAGGAAGGAGACGAGGGCAAGCGATAGCCCAGCGTTGATTGTATCGGGCTTGCACTGGTAGAAGAGCATAAGCAAAACAGCATAAAATGGTTTAAAGTGACTCCTAACTGAAAAGCCCAGAGGCCTCACGCTTGTACTAGGTCACAGCTGCAACAATGCAGCCCGTCTTTGTTTTGTTGTTGTTTTGAGAGGGGGTCTCGCCATGCAGTTCAGGCCGGCCTTGAGCTCACTTTGCAGCCCAGGCTGGTCTCAAAGTCACAAAGATCCTCCTGCCTCAGCCTCCCCAGTTCTGGGCTGGCATGGGATGCGGCAGGGGATGGAACTCTGGTCCCTGCGCTTGCCACAGCAGGTGCTTAGTCCGAGGAGCTGAGCTGGCTCATGGGCCCTCGACTCTCCCCCCACCCCCACCCTTAACATGCTGCTCTCTGCTTTCCCTGCCTGGGAGTCACTGGAGGTGGAGCAAAGCCAGCAGCTCCACACCTGGCACTCCCTGGCCCCAGCCCCAGAGGGGGATGGCGCCTCACTCCACAGAAACACTGGGCTCCACAGGGCGCTGGAGGTCCGCACGCTGCAGCCCCCACGCTGTAGGAATTTGGTGCCCTCCTGGGCAGGCTCTGTCTTGCCCAGCCTGAGGAGGAAAGAGGGGTGAGGCAGGGTTTCCTCAGTGAACCAGTGGGGAGAAGGCGTTGGGTGGAGCTACAGCGGCTCCCTGGGCCATGCACGCAGCTGCAGCAGCCTTCGTGGCCGCCGCCCCAGGTGGCATCTTGTGGCCATGCCACTTATTTCACCTGGCAAGCGCAGGTCCCTGTTCTGCAGAGCATGTGGCAATAGCACCCTGCTCAGGGCCTTCCCCAGACCCCCACTCTTACAGAGCAGAGCTGCTTTGAAAGTCCCACACCCCATTTTGCACCTCCCCAGTCCTCTGCCCTCAGCCACCTGCCATGAGGTGCCAGCGAGCACGGGAACATGGTGAACCCCCGTCTCTGGTATCTGGACCCCAGCCCAGCTCCTCATGGACAGCTCCTTCTGCCCGCTGGCTGGCCAGACAGACCAGAGAAGTGAATGAGTGTCCACATAGCTGAGGCTAGAGATCAGAGGCCACCCTTTCTCAGTCTGGCAAAGATGGTGACACAGACTGTCCCCTGGGACTTGCATGGAGGTACAGTGGCCAGCTGCAGAGGAGGCAGGGCAGGCACTGGCAGCTGCCTCCTGTCCCCACATGGTGTCTGCGCACGCTTTGCCCAGCAGTTGGCCCTGGCAGCTTAACCTAAGGGTCACCGGAGAAGGGCAGCCATGGCCAGCCAGCTGGGAGTGCCGAGATGAAGGGGGCCAGCAGTGGACTTCAGCCCTGACTTCTGGTTAACCTTTGTCTTTCTGTCAGGGCTTCCCTGGACCCCGGGGGGAGAAAGGAGACCGGAGTGAACGTGGGGAGAAGGTGAGAGGAGGAGGCAGTAGGACGGAGGGGTGGCCACAGGCCACGGGCTGCAGGGGACTGGGAGTCCAGGACTGTGGCCACCCACCCTGTTCTCCTGCAGGGGGAGCGAGGCATCCCTGGCCGGAAAGGAGTGAAGGGCCAGAAGGGAGAGCCAGGGCCACCGGGCCTGGACCAGCCATGTCCTGTGGTATGTGTCAGAGTAGGACAGGCCCGGCCCAAGCTTAGCTGCAAGTGCCATGAGCCACACCAGCCCCTCACTGGGCACGTATTGGGCCACCACAGGCATGTCCCTGTCACCTGCAGGAAAGCCTCCTCTCTGGAGACAGAGACCTTGTCAGGGCTACTTTCCCTCCCTCCCTCAGCCACAGCCAGGCCTGGCACGAGTGGGACCCCGTCCCAGGCAAGAGAGACAGAGGGACAGGCACCCCGGAAGCTGGCAAGTGTGACAGTCGTGGGCAAGCCGCAGGGCCAGAGCTGGGGTGCACACCCACGACCCCTCCGGCCTGGAGCCCAGCCAGCGTGAACCAGACTTCCCTGGAGCCACAGTGCTCCCCGGACCTCCTTCCCTTGCTCCTCTGCCTTCTCAGAGTGGCCTTCGCCTGGCCTTAGCTCTTCCTTCCCCGTCCCCAGTGGTTCCTCTCCTGCCTCCCAGGGCCCGTTTGCACAGGCAGGAGCCGGGCACAGACAGGACGCTGGCCACCCCGTGCAGAGGGCCAGGGAGAAGGTCCCCTGGTAGGATGCATTGGGCCCACAGAGTGCCAGGGGCCCCACCCAGTCCTCCGGCCTCCATGCCTGGGTCCCCCACCTCCAAGCAGTAGGAGAGCACCATAGCGAGAGGCCCAGGGAACAGAGAGGGACCAAGGAAGGCAATCTCAGCCAGGGCACAGGGTGGCCCGGCTGTCACCCGCCCCCCCCAGCGGTCAGCCTCTGTCTTTGAACAGGATCACACCAGAGGGAGAGGCCGGCAAGGGCCACCTGGCTCCCAGGGCCCAGCGAGGGGCAGCGGGCCCTGCCCTGTGGTAGGCTGCATGGCCAGCTGTGAGCTGTGTGCTGTGTGTACCCTGGACCTCCCACATGGCTGTGTCCATGCGTGGTTCTGTCCCCTCCCTGCCTGCCAGTCCATCCTGCTCCCCACCCTCCCGTTAGTGCCTGGCAGAGGCCACGCACTCCGTGTTTACAGCTGTCCCTGTGCTTTGGAGTGGAGTAGAGTGTTTCCCACTTGGGCCTCTCCAGGTAACTGCATTTTGCGCCCAGCCCCCTGGCCAAAAGGGCACTCCCATGCTCTGACAGCCCCACTGGAAGCCAGTGTCCCAGAGCCCACCCTGCCTGCCATTCAGAGCCAGCCAGGGGTGGGGACAGGATTAGAGTGCCATGTGCTGAGTCTGCTCCTGCTCGGCCAGAGGCACAGTCACTGCTGCCAGGCAGGAGACCACACAGCCCCCGGGCCAGGGTTGGGCCCTCCTAGTCAGTCCACGCTGGGCAAGCACAGGGAGGATCTGGAGGCCCCGTGGGGCGGCTCCGCAGCTGCGTCTTCCATGGGGAGATGGGTGGGGGCACGGGGCTAGAGAGGTGAGCAGACGACTGTTCCTGCCACTCACATCTCCTCTCTCTCCAGGGACAAGATGGGCTGCCTGTGCCCGGCTGCTGGCATAAGGTACTGTGAGGCTTGACCCCAGGGTGGGTCTGGGGGAATGAGGACGGATCTGAGAGATCGAGGGTGGGTCGGGCTCGGAGCTCGGGGGTCTGCAGCACCTCGCACATCCCTGTCCTGTCCACGTGGACATTGGGGCTGTGGTCCTGGATGTTGTGTGCCACTGGCCCTCCTGGTCACATGGGACTGAGTAGGCACCCAGCCCAGCCCCTGAGGAGCCACCAGGACCTGCAGGACTCTGCCCCAAGTCCCCACTGAAAGGGCAGTGGGACCAAAGGACAGGCGGGTCAGTGCCGGAGGCAGGGCCAGGCTCCGGGACACCCTGCGCCCTCGTCACCTCTCCCCCCTCCTTTGCCAGTGATCCCCAGCCCAGCTCACCACCTGTACAGATCCACGTGGACCCTCTTAATTGTAAAAACAAAACAGTAATATATTGATCTTCTGTGGAATGTACCACTATGGCCTGGGACCCTGGTGAGTGCGGCCAGTCTGGCAGGGGCAGCGCATGAGAGAGAGAGAGAGCGAGGCAGGCAGCACTGCGGGGTCGACGCGCCCTGACGGAGACGACGACGGTGACAGTGCCTGCTCAGCTTGGGCTGCTGGTCACCCGATTTGCAGACATGGCTGGCTGCCGCCCTGCAAGAGCTGTGCCCCAAAGCCTGGAGCCTGGCCACGTTAGATCCAACTGGACCTCACTGCTCCCTGGGCCACAGCTGGCCGTCCTGGACCCCAGCTCAGCAGGGCAGGACAGGACTGCAGACACTTGCCACCAGCTAGGAAGGAGTCTGCGGAAGGCTCCCCATGATGGCCTGGCTTGCTCCAGAAGCTGTGAGAACTTGCGTCCAGGGCCTGGCTGTGCAGTTGCAGGGAGGGAGAGCAGCTGCGGGCACCCAGGGTCCCTGAGTGGGGGTGGATAGTCCAGGTTGTGCTGGCTGCTACTGCCTGTGACTCTCCATGTCACTCCAAACGGACAGCCAGGGATGCTGTTGCCCCTGAGGAGATGGTCCCCCTGGCCCCAAGTCTCCCAGCCAGGACTGTGGGCAGCCTAGCAGCAAGGTGCCTGCGGGCAAGGTGTACAAATGAAGCCAGGTACAAGGCTGGTCCCCACAGGCCTGCGTAGGGGCTCCCAGCAGCCCACCCTGAGCTGTCCTCTGCCCCCGTGTAGACGGGTTTGCTCATGTAATAAACACCACCATGTCTCTGTGTGTACCTGTCCTTGCTGAGGCCCTGGCCATCTCTGGCTGGGGTTTCACCTAGGCCATTGAGCAGTGGGGAGAGACAGGGACACCCTTGTGTGAGAACCACCCCAGAATCCAGAGGAGATAGTACAGGACCAGAGCAGACGGGGGTGGGGGAGGACACCTAGTCCTGCTGCCATCAGCAGAGCCCTTTGGGCCATCTCTCCATGTCACTGAGTGGAGCTCCCATAGCATCCTGCACTCTGGTTACCAGTGACTGCTGCATGCAGATCACACCAAAGCTTGTCTGTCACCTTGAAATATGGCCTGGCGGGTGACACACACCTGTGAACCCACTCTGGAGGCTGAGGCTGGGAGTTTGGAGCCAGCCTAGGCCTGCACCTGGGCACAGTGCCCTCTGACCTCCTTTAGAAATGGTTTGGCAGGGCATGGCCCTCCAGGGGGCCCCAGGACACTGGACACCCAGCAGGCAGGTCTTGGGGCGGCCGCCACATGCTCACTGCCTCACTCTCTGGGCTGTACCCTCTGCACAGGCAGGGTGGGCCGTGCCTGGCTCGTTGCTGCCCCTGTGGCCACAACCTTTTTTCAAGCTTCTGCCCCTCTGGGAGGTTGAAGGGAACAAAAGGTAGAGAGACTGAGACTGTCCCAGGTACCAGGGGGTCATGGCTGAGTCTCCAGAGCAGGCTGGAGTTCCGCACACTGCCCCTTCCCACAGGGAGAAGCATGTCTGCGGAGTCCTGATGTGTGCTGTGACAGCTAAGCTAGTCTCCAGGGCCACAGTCCGCCCCTCTTTCCTCACAGTTGCCCCGACTGCAACCACTGCTGGAGGCCCAGCCTGCTGGGGTGAGAGGCAGGGTGCGTCTTCACGCCTAAGACACTGCAGAAAGTGCAGTGGTTGCCCTGGGTGCTCACAGTGACGGGGGACACGCGTGGCACTCTGCAGCCAGAGCCCGGAATGGCAGCCGTCTGGACAGTGTCACCCCAGGGAACAGGGTGAGAACATCCTGTGGGCTCCAAACTGGCCCAGGCCCCCATCCCACCATGACTCTTGGGCCTCAGGGGCCCAAAGGTGAGGGAGGGAGGTGAGGAGCAGGCAAGCCTAGGCCCACGCTGGAAGGAAGGGAAGCTGCAGAACCCAAACCCAGCAGCGCCCAGCCGGACATGACCGCCCGCTGCGGCGTCCCAGCCAGGGACATCCGGGACGTGAAGCCCTGGCTGGGCCCAGAGAAAAGACATTCCCGGGGGCTGGACCGGAGCAGGTCTTGCTGTCTCGCATATAGCCCTCGAGGCTGGAGCTGCAGGGCGGGCCATGCTGGGTGATTACGCGGCGAAGGAGCTGGGTAAAGAACCCGAGTGCGCCAGGCTGCGTAGCTCTGCGTCGCCTCCGGAGAGCCCGCGTCTTGCGGAGTGGACGCGGCTAGAGAGCCTCGAAGGCAGCCACGCTGCGGCCACATGATGGGCCACGCCGCGCGCCCGGAGCTGCGCCTCTGCCGAGGCCAAGGTGGCAGCCGCTGGGCGGTCTCGCCGCGGTGAAAGCGCCAGGCGCTGTGCCTCGCGGGGAGGCTGCCGCGGGAGGGCCACGCGGGAAGCACAGCTGCCATCAGAGCAACCCCCAGCGGGCGGACAACCAGCGGGCAGGACGCCAGGCGAGCTCCCGCTCTGCGTCCCCGGGCCGCAGCCCAGACTCCGGGCCGCGCAGGGAGCAGCCGCGCGCGTCCCTGAGCGCGCGCCCCCGAGCGGAAGGTGGACGCGCAGCTGGGAGGCGGGGCCTCGGGACTGGGCGGGGCCTCGGGACTGGGCGGGGCTGCCCTGCCCTGCGCCGCGCCGCGCGCCGCCACTAGACTGCGCGAAGCATGGCGGGCGCTCAGCGCTGCAAAGCCGACACGCTGGCCCTGCGGCGGCGGCTCCTCAGGTACGCACGACGCACGCGCACGGAGCCCGCCCCAGCCCCACGCCGACCCCCGGGGACCGCGTGAGACGGCCTTTGCCCTGTCCCGGGAGCGCCGCGCTCGCACCGGTCCGCGTGACCCGGGAGGGGCTAAGGGCTCTGAAGACCGGGCAGGCCGCGCACAGCCGCCTCAGAGGCCTGCGGAGGGGCCCCGGGCGCGACGCGGCGGCGGCGGCGGCGGAGTGGGGGAGGGCGGCCGGGGCTGGCGCGCGCGGTGAGGGCCGAGCTCCGCCCCGTCCCGCCTCGCCTTCCCCGTCCCCGGGCGGCTCCCGGGAGCACGTGCCGATGCGCAGGCCACTGGGCCTTCCGTGACTCCGGCGACGCCGTGCCCCACCGCCTTTACGGTGGAGGGGTCGGGAAGCGGAGGAGGTGCGCGAGGGCGAAGGGTTCTCCTCAGGTCTACGGGTGTGGCCGCCCACTCCCTGCCTGTCCCCACAGCTCGTCCTGCAGAGTCTTCTACCCCGCGGCTCCCGTTAAGATGGTGCGCGGCCAAGGGCAGTACCTGTACGACGAGCAGGGGGCCCGGTACCTCGACTGCATCGGCAACGTGGCTCATGGTAGGAGCGAGGCTGAGGCAGTGACCTGTGCTGGGGCGACCCCGAGGTTACAGAGCCACGTAGAGGCCCGGGCTCGAAGCTGCACTAGGTGGAGCCCAGGTCCAAGTACAGGGTGTGGGTCTGGCCCCTTTAGAACCGATGAGGGACCGCGAGCAGCGCAGCCCTGGCGACAGCCCGCTGCCCATTTCAGCGCTGTTGGAACAGTGGGAGTGGGCATTCGGCACCCGCTACGGAGGGAGGAGAGGCTGGGCTGGAACTTAGCATGCAGACTGGAGGTGCAGGAAGCAGAGCTTAAGCGCGGCGGCTTCAGTTCAAATCCTTAGATTGCATCCACTTATTCACTGGCCGATTTGGGGCCGATAACCTCTCTGGCCCTCACGTGGTTCAGCCACACAATGGACGTGACACTAGGCAACCCCCAACTGTGTCTTACAATTTGTGTGACTGTGCAAGCATGTGTGGAGTAGGACAAGGTCTCTGAGGGTGCGCACGCTCGTCATCCATGGTCCTGGTGATCTGGATTACCTCCAGACCCCCTACTGGTAAAGTCCAATCCGCGGAAATTCACCCTGCCCCCTCTGCCTTTGTGGAACAGAAGGCCTTGAGACATGGTCCTGAAGTCGTGGGCTTTCTCTATGCGGCTCCTGCCAGAGGACCCTTCCTCCTGGAATCTCAGGGCATCCTTCCTAGATCTCCGTTTCCAGAATCTTTCAGTTTTTCCCACCATTAACTGCATCTCTCCTGGGCGGCTCCAGGGATTGGAACTTGGGGAGGCTTGGTGGATGGCTGGGCGTTGTAGGCCACGTAACATAAGGGACCCTCTCGCAGTGGGGCACTGCCACCCTCTCGTGGTCCAAGCCGCACACGAACAGAACCAGGTGCTCAACACCAACAGCCGTTACCTGCATGATAACATCGTGGACTATGCGCAGCGGCTGTCGGAGACCCTGCCAGAGAAACTCTGTGTGTTTTACTTCCTGAATTCTGGGTGAGTGGACTGTGGTCAGCCCCTCTGAGATAGCAAGGTGCCCAAAGCAGTCAGTCTAGTGGGCACAGCCAGGGAGCCCTGTTAGGGCTGTCAACTCCCCTTTCCCTGTCTGTAAGGGAGTCTGCCCTGCCTCCCTGCCAGGGCATTGTCATGGCTGAATGAGGTAATGGACTCCTTTATTTCTGCTTTATGGATATAGCCTCAACTCTGCGCCCTCAGGTTGCTTGGTAAAGAGGAAGGTCAGATGACTCTTAAAAGAACAGGAAATTAGGGGCCAGCAGGATGGCTCAGTGGTCTAAAGTGCCTGCTTAGGAAAGCTTGGGGCGGCTGCAGGGACCCTGGTTCGATCCCCAGCACCACATGCTGTGCCAGCCCTGCCCTCAGAGCAGGCTGAGCCGGCCATAAAAATAAACAAAAGTTCTGAAACAAGAAAAAATAAATAAATAAAAAATTTTTTTAAAAAATCTTAAGAACAGGAAATTACCAAGAGAGGGCAGAGAGAAAAACAGCCAAGCAAGGCCTAGAAGCAGTGCCCACCCTCATAGGGTCCCAACAGCCATTCCCAAAGAATCACTTATTCGTAAGCTAGGATCTCACCAGGAAGCAGCTAGCAGTAGAGAGGAAAGATGCTTCCCTCTCCGTGAAAAGCATGCGAGTCAAGGTTGGCCACACACACCGTCCATGCACAGGCCTTGTGGCACAAAGGAATAGCACCCTGCCTACCTGTACTGGAAGAAGAGGAAAGGATATAAGCTAGCATAGGGGATCCAGGGCCTTCCTGGCCACGTTAGGAAGGCGTTTGTATCTCAAGAGCTGTGGGTAGTTCCTGGGGAGTTTAATAAGAAAGGTAGTATCACTGGGATGGGAATGACAGGAGCGAGCAGTGACTTGTCAGCTCAAGGTCAAGGAGTGGAAGTAACCGGCGGGTTGGCCAGATAGCAGTCTTGAGAAGGGTGTTCCAACAAAACACAGCCGCATTTGGTTTAGTCATGACTGTCCCTTTTCTGTTTGTTGTTTCTGATGTGCTATGATGGAGGCCTGAGCCTAGTACACCCTGGAATCCACACAGCCATCTTGGGGGTCCACTGTACCCTGCGCTGCATCGCCAGTAATGGTCACCATCATTGCCACTGACACAGTGCATTCAGCAAGCCCCCAACTAGCATCTATAAGATGGGGTTGCAGCTTTTCATTCCAAGAGGGGGCAGCGCTGTGGCAGGACTCAGGGTGGGGTTGCCCTGGCACTTCTGACAGGTGATGACTGGTGGGTGACCATAACAGAGTACCACAGACTGTGGCATTGAAGGCAAACCTTTCACTTTGTCTTCTTGAGATAAGGTCTCTGTGTACTCCAGGCTGGCCCTAAGCTCCTCCTGCCTCCGCCTCCTGAGTGCTGGGATTACATGTGTTTGGGGCTGAACCTTTTAGAGATGAGCAAAAATTACAGCCCGGAAGCTATTCACTTAGCACAAAATGCCAGCACTGCAGTTATGCCTGAATGCTGATGTCTGCGGGCTTGGGCCCTTCCACTGTCCCTCTCATTATGCAGGTGGCCACCTGCTGTCCCTCTGTGCACAGGGCCCCCATGGTGCTTACAACTCAGGCTTCCCTTGTAAGGACCCTAAGGACCTCTTCCTGCCTCTCACCAGATGGGTTGAGCCCAGGGTTTCACACTACACAGGCAGGCTGCCACTGAGCTATTTAGCCAGCCCTAAATTCTTTGAACTGGTAAGGGTTTCCCTGAGTTGCTCAGGCTAGCTTTGAACTTGTGATCCTTCTGCCTCATCTTCCCAAGTAGCTGAGGTCATAGGCCTGTGTCACCACTTCCAGTTAACTTCTTGTTCTTTTTTAACTAAAGAAAGGCTGTTTCAGGGACGGCCAAATAGCTCAGCAAATAAAGCACCTATAAGCATGCACAGGGGCTGGGGTTCAGTCCCTGGGCCTGCTGGCCTTGCCCCCAGGGCACACTGAGACACCAATTGAGACCAGGTGAGGTGGTATGCACCTGTAATCCCTGCTCTCGGGAAGCTGTAAGCAGGTGGATCACTGCAAGTCTGATCTAGTAGTGAGACCCTGAACACTCTGTAGACCCTTCCCTAAAATTAAAATAAAATAATGGGCCGGGTGTGGTGGCGCACACCTGTAATCCCAGCACATGGGAGGCTGAGGCAGGAGGATCAGTGCAAGTTTGAGACCAGCCTGGGCTATAAAAGTGAGCTCAAGGCCAGCCTGAACTGCATAGGGAGACCCTGTCTCAAAAAGACAAAAAAAAAGCTGTATCTTCAGATAGACACGCAACATTCTGAGCTACTGAGGGTTAAGGCTTTGATACGCTGATTTGGGGAACACAGAACCATATTACCCCCATCTAGAGTGAGACCCCATCCAGCTCTTCCCCTTTGGTGACACCTACATGTGCCTTTCAGAAAAGTGGGGCCCATCTTTCTTACATGCCTAGGAGGCAGTTAATGTTTCCCAAATGCAAAAGCAAGTAACCAAGTGGCACTGTGAAGGTTTTCTAGACGGGTTCCTCCTGTCCACAGGGCTTCAGGGAAAGCCATAGCACAGCTGTCCCAGCAGTGCCTACCTTTTCTGTCACAGGTCAGAAGCCAACGACTTGGCCCTACGGCTGGCGCGCCAGTACACAGGACACCAGGACGTGGTGGTGCTGGACCAGTTAAGTCAGCCTGTCACTCCCCGAGGCCAGCCTGCCTGGTGGGGAACAGCAGTGCTATCCCCAGGTGCCTTGGGAATAAGGAGACTCAGGGAGCTGAGAAAGCAGGACAGGCAGAGGATCAGAGACACCTCCCTGAGGGTCCTCAGGTCACTGTCTGGGAACAGGGCATGCTCTGTAAGGGACTGGAAGCTGGTCCTGCTGACTCAACATCAGCCTGGGCTCAGGGTGCTAGCGTGCTGAAGATGTGTGGTGACCGTGAAGGGGCAGACCCTCAGCCTCCAGGGGAAGCGGCTGTGTCCCCAGTCCTGCACTGCTAGGCTCATTGCCAGCACAGGGACTCAGGGCCATGTCAGAATGGCTGGCTCCTGGGTGTGTTGTCCTTGAAGGTAGGATAGTGGCCAGGGCCTGGCCACCTGAGCCCCAGCCTTCCTTCTCCCCAGTGCTTACCATGGCCACCTGAGCTCCCTGATTGACATCAGTCCCTACAAGTTTCGGGACCTGGACGGCCAGAAGGAGTGGGTCCATGTGGTATGCACCGCCCACACTGGCAGCAGGTCAGGGCCCATCCCCAAGCTAGGATGACAAGACACTGTCCCTCCCTGTAGGCACCTCTCCCAGACACCTACCGGGGGCCCTACAGGGAAGACCACTCCAACCCAGCTGTGGCCTATGCCAGTGAGGTCAGCCGTATTGTCAGCAGCGCACAGGCAAAGGGCCGGAAGGTAACTGCTCACACCTGTGCTGGGCTAGATGCGCTCCGGGTAAGCAGGGAAGAATGTGGCCCGCCCCTGTGGGATGGCAGTGGGAATCGAGGCACAGCTGTTCATCACCAAGCTGGTGGAGTAAACTCCGCCCCAAGGTACAAGGGGCCAGGCCCTGAGCAGGAGCAGGCGTGCTGGCGTGCTCTTACCAGAGGTGCCACCAGACTGCAGTCCCAGTGAGTAGACCAAGTGGTGCATGCGGAGGCACAACCTGGACCCAGCCAGTGGAGACACTGAAGGGGGGCTTTGAAGGGGAACAGCCTGAGGACGGACCATAGGGCACAGTGAGGAGGCCCAACTGGCTTCACCCTGGGCTGTGGGAGGCAGGGTCTGTCCCATGGGGTGAGCCAGTACACAGGACACCAGTGGAAAAAGGGACACCAGTGGGCTGAGTGGGAAAAGGCAGGCAGGCCTGACTGGGCAAAACTGGCCTAATACGCCTGGCCCTTCCATGGCACTGCACTAGCTGCAGCCTTGGTTTCCATCTTCGGCCCTTCCGAGTCCCAGCAGTGACCTCAGAAGCAGTGCCCGGGCAGGCCACAGCTAGGAAATCCCTGGGGTAGGAAAGGCTTACACAGGACCACAGCAGCAAGCTCAGAACTCTGCATTAGCCCCTTGAGAGTCAGCATTTGCAGGAGGCTGAGGAAAGCAGGTCTCTCACAGGAGCGTCTGGTGGCAGGGAAGCAGCTCCGAGGGGACAGGTGCAGGCTGTGAGGCACGCTTTCTCCTGTTACTGAGGCAAAGCACCTGACTCCCAAAGTTAAAGGAGGAGCCAGGGAGATAGCTCAGCAGCATAAGGCAGCCCAGCAAGCACAAGGTACTGAGTTCAGCTCTCAGCACCAAAAGAAGAAATGCCAGTTCTTATGGGTGCCAAAGGCAGAGAAAAGGTTTGTGTGGCTCACACTTTGTAGAGGTTTCAGTTCAGTCACAGGCTCCATGGCAGGAGCCACTGGAAAGGAGAAACTGTTCATGGCAAAGCAGGGCAGGCAGAAAGCAGCAAACAAGTGACAAGTGACAGTGAAGTCTTCGTGTGCATTCCTGTGGGCGGTGCCACTCACACCCAGAACTGTGCCAGAGCAGTCAGCAGACTAGTCACGCTTGATCCTAGTGTTGCACCCTCTGAAAAGCCCCTGTGACCGTGTGAGGCCTTGGGGGACATCCAGAACAACCATCAAATCACTTGCATGTGGGAGCTCGGTGGCTCGGGGCTGGGCTGTATTCCTGTCCTAGGTGGGAGGGATGAGAATGGCACTGGTGACCCTCAGGGGCCGTTGGGGCTTCAGCACGAGAGGGGAGGCATCCAGGAGGCCAGAGCTGGTTTGAGAATGGAAGTAGAAACTGAGGCACATGCCCTCAGACGCAATGCAGCAGGGTTGGTGACTCTTCCTGCAGGGTCAGTGCCTCACTGCCTCCGTGGGCACGGGGCCCTCGCGTGCCCTGCCTCGGTCTCATTCACAGATCGCGGCCTTCTTTGCGGAGTCACTGCCCAGTGTCGCTGGGCAGATCCTTCCCCCTGCGGGCTACTTCTCCCTTGTGGCACAGTGAGTAGGGGGTGGCCCTGCCCCAGGTCCCAGCCACAGCCAGTCTGCTTGTCTGAGGTCTTAGAAATAGCCTTGAACAGTGGTCCAGAGAAGGCCGCCTTTGCCCAGGTCCTGCCTGGCTGCGCAGTCTCTGCTGGCTTCCAGCGCAGTCCCCTGCCTCTTCATAGCCCTTTGTCCTCTGCCACAGGCACATCCGCAAGGCTGGAGCAGTCTTTGTGGCAGATGAGATCCAGGTCGGCTTTGGCCGAGTAGGCAAGCACTTCTGGGCCTTCCAGCTGCAAGGGGAGGACTTTGTCCCTGACATTGTCACCATGGGCAAGTCCATCGGCAATGGCCACCCTGTCGCCTGTGTGGCCACCACCCAAGCTGTGTCAAGGGCATTTGAAGCCACGGGCGTGGAGTATTTCAACACGGTGAGCACAGCTCTGGGCCCCAGGCGGGGGCCCTGTGAATGCAGCTGGCACAGGTGGCAGCTTAGCCTGACACAGGCCTTGGAGCTCTCCTAAAATGCCATTCTCCACAGGTCACAGCCTGTGTTCAGAGATGCCATGCTTAGGAACATGCCTGTAATCCCAGCTGCTTGGGAAGCTGAGGCAAGAGCATCACAAGTTCAAGGCCAGCCTGGGCAGCTTCATGATGCCCATCTCTTAAAAAATGGCAGCAGCTTTTTTTTTTTTTTTTTTTTTTTTTTGGTGGTAGAGTGCTGGCCTAGCAGGCATTAGGCCCGACAAGGTTAGATCCCAGTCAGTCTCTGTCTCTGTGTCTGCCTGCCTGTCTGCCTGTCTGTCTCACACACACACAGAATCACTCCCAAAGTTGTCACCAGACAGAAGTCCTACAAAAGAAAGAACGTAAGAGGCCTCATCTGAGGGCTTGGTGGCCACAAAAGGTCTAGGAGCAGCCCAGCCCAGAAGGCAGGATCCTGTCCTGGGAGCAGAAACAAGAGCTCTCCCTGCGTGAGTTCATTGCTCTGACAGCAACTGGGGGTGAAAAGCCAGAATTTCACTGCAGACATGAAGAGCCAGGGGCCTAGAGGACAGTGGAGAGCCGCACAGGAGTGCTTGGCTTCGTGGCGTTGAGGCTGGAACAGCGCCTTGGGTAGGAGGCAGCGCATTTACGCTGCCCACCCCTCAGGAGGGTTCTGCCCGTGGGAGATGGGATCAAAAGTAGTCTAGAAAAATCTGTGGCACCAGTGTAGAGGAAGAAGCAGGAGGGAGGAGACCCACAGGTGGGACTGGGGAAGGACTGAATGGATCCTCCCACAGCCTCCCAGAAGCTCCTTCGGATTCAGGCCTGAACAGGCAAGGATGGGTCTTCACCAGGCAGAGGTCACCAAGAGGGACAGAAGTGACATACTGCACATGTTCATTCCCTTCAAGTCACTCTGCCCTGTTCCACCTTAAGGGAACAGGCAGAGTCACAGTGCAGTGACAAGAGAAGGGACCCAGGCAGGAGTGGGCAAGCAGACAAGTGAGGCAGCTGCATCAAAGGAGCAGCAGCCCACCCAGGGAGAGTGGGGCGCATGCTGCGCGGTGCGACGGGGCCCAGGGCAGCGTCTGCAGCCCTTATTACCGCTGTATCTGAGGTGCGCGTACCTCATGAAGCGGAGCCCCCATTGCCGGCCCCCCAGGCAAGCGCCCTACGCTCACCCTTGCTGCTGGGCCCTCGCGCTACTGTACACAGTCCAAGTCTGTGGTACTTGTGTAGTCTTTTTCTGCAAGTGAAAAGCTAGGTTGTGGAGTAAGGGTGGAACTGAGGGTCCCTGCAGCTGCCTTTTCCTTCTTGAGACAGGAGTCTCACTAGGTTGCCCAGGCTCCCATTCTGGGCTCAAACTCGTGATCCTGCTACAGCCTCCCTCAGTGCCATGATTACAAATGATCCTGGGCCACCATGCTCAGCCTTTACAAGATGTTTTCCAAAGCACCTCACTAGTTCGCCCTCTTGGCAGCACCGTGTATCTTGTTAACACTCCCCTGCTGCGAGTCAGGCTGGGTGTGAAATGGCGGCTCTCTGGCCTTGTGTGTTGTTCCTGGACTCCAAAGTATGTGCAGCATCTCAATGTTTATGGACCGTGAACCAGGGTTTCTTTTGCTCCTCTTTAAAATTACTAGCACTTGAGCCCAAGATGGTGATGAAATCCTGAAATCCTAGCTCCTGGGAGGCTGAAGCAGGAGGATTGCTGGAAGTCCAAGGCCAGCCTGGACTACGCTGTGAGACCCTGTCTCAAGAAGCAGCTCTCAGGGGCTGGCAGGATGGTTCAGTGGTCTAAAGCACCTGCTTAGGAAAGCTTAGGCAGCCACAGGGACTGCATTTCGATCCCCAGCACCACATGCTGCGCCAGTCCCGCCCTCAAGGGCAGGCTGAGCCTGACATTAAAAGAAAAAAGCAGCTCTCAAAAATTGCTGGTGGTCTATTTGTGGGAGCGCTGCCTGTCCTGTGCACCATGTGTAGTTGTCTGTATGTTTATGTGTTTATCCCTCCACGTACATTCTTTGTGTTGGCCCCTTGCTAGTTGTGTATGCTGTATGTTCATCCAATTTACAATCTTTTCACTCCTGTATTTATTTTTTTTTTTTTTTTTTTTTTTTTTTTTTTTTTTTCTCCTTTTTTTTTTTTTTTTTTTTTTTTTTTTTTTTTGTCTTTTTGAGACAGGGTCTCGCTATGCAGTTGAGGCTGGTCCTGAGCTCACTTTTGTAGCCCAGGCTGGTCTCGAACTCGCACCAATCCTCCTGCCTCAGCCTCCCGAGTGCTAGGATTACAGGCATGCGCCACCACGCCCGGCACACTCCTGTATTTATAATAAACCAGCATTTTTAGTATCAGCTCTTAGCAAGCTCCTACATTTGGTTAGTGCCTATCTGTAGTGTATACTGACCACACAGCTGCTTCATATAGCAACACACCCCAATTCTTTTCATCCCCCCCCCCCCCCCCCCGCACCTCTCAGCCCCTTCCCATCTGAGAAGTGTGTATTCATCTCAGATGCCCATGGTTGAATCAGATCTTTAAATTTGTTTTGGGATTTTTCTTCTGTACCAGGGATCAAACTCAGGACCTTGCATTTGCTAGACAGGTACTTAAGCCAATGAGCTATCTCCCCAGCAAGGTCTTTAAATTTGGGAGTTGATTTAGTTGTAGTTGGTTTTTTTTTTTTTTTTTTGGTCTGTTTGAGACAGGGTATCACTATGCAGTTGAGGCTGGCCTTGAGCTCACTTTTGTAGCCCAGGCTGGTCTCGAACTTGCACCAATCCTCCTGCCTCAGCCTCCCAAGTGCTGGGATTACAGGCATGAGCCACCATGCCCGGCTAGTTGTGTTCTTTATATGTTCTTGAGAGATCCTTTGTCTGAGGAACAGCTAGG